>JAMZAV010006189.1:0-51556 GCA_024449915.1 Sweltsa coloradensis
CCGATTCCGGCTAAACCGATTTTGTATTTTTGTGTGTTTGTTTACACGATTCCGGCTAAACCGACACACCAATTGCGATGAAATTTTCTGAAGACCTTTGAAATCTCTTAACTTATTTTTTTTCGATTCTTAAAAATTTTCTTCGACTTATAACGTCTACATGCTGGGACCCAAGTTTTTGAATCAAAACGTCGATAATTTTTCGACGTTTTGAGTGGTCACGTGGTCTGATAACGTCGATTTCCTCAAAAAGCTAGTTTTGAAATCAAAACGTCTTTTTTTTTGACGTCCCACAACGTCTTTTTCTACCCACGAAAAATAGCTTGTGGGACATGCGTGGGATGATGCTTTTTGACGTTATACGCCCTCTCAATATAATAACTCGTTCGTCCTAAGCATGTTTATACAAGGCTGTGGTTAAATTCGAACACTTGGGACTTGGCATTTGGCGCTAGGCTATTACGATGTATTTGGCATTTTAAATTTATAAATAAACTAATTAATCTTGATTTCATGGCCCCACACTAGGGTAAGGCCTAGGCCCTACATCAAATTAGGGCAACCTAGGTCGAAAGCCTATTAATAGGCTAGGCCTAGCGCCTTGGACCTAGGGCCGCCTTGGCTCCTAGCTCTTGTCAACATTCAGACACCTCGCGTTTTATTTACCTTTTAGCATGCATGCGAGTTATTTACACGACGCATCTTTGTTATTTTTATGTTATGAAACGTTGAGTTTTGCAGATTCAAATCGTGTATTGATGAAATAAGATCTTCTTGCTGTTCAAATGCATGTTGATTGTATTTTATAGGTTATGTTCGGCACTGCGCCGGGAGAACGTAAACAAACAAGGAAATGCAAAGACTTTAGAAAAACATGTAATATGTATAGTAGGCCTATCTTTGTCTGAGGTCTTTGGGTGAACGGGCATAGAATACTCGTATTTGATTGGTCCAGAGTTCGGCAATGTTCGGCTAGCGGGAGAGATAGCTGACGGGAAGAACAGCAAAGCAAGTTTATCTCACAACGTCAGTAGAAAGATTCAAAACTAGCATTTCATTCAAACCACCAAAAATCGACGTTATCAAGTGACGTTATGAAAGTGACGTTTTTGATCAAAACGCTTATTTCAAAACTTGGGTCCCTGTTTTCGATTGTAATTATTTTTTCAAAAAACCTTTATTTTAGGATTTTATATAATCGTGTGAAATTTGAGCGTAATCGAAAAATTATTTCCCACGAAAATCGCAATTTTAAGATTTTTTTTTAATTGTTAACATTCCTTCGACTTATAACACCTACATGAATTAATGTATTCGTGTGAAATTTGAGCGCAATCAAAAACTTATTCTCATGATTATCGCAATTTTATGATTTTTTTTCGATTTTTGTTTGATTGTTAGCACGATTCCGGCTAAAGCGATACTCCAATTGCAAATAAATTTTCTGGAGCTCTTTAAATTTTTTTACCTTAGAACTGCCACGTTTTTGAACGCAATCGAATAATTATTTCTTGTGAAAATCGCAATTTTTCGATTTTTTTCGATTTTAAAAACAATTCTTCGACTTATAACACCTACATTCTTTATCCGATTGTAATTTTTTTTTCACAGAAGTGACAGAACCTTTATTTTATGAATTTAAATATTCGTGAAAAATTTTAGCGTAATCGAAAACCGATTTCTTAGGAAAATCGCAATTTTACGATTTTTAATTTTTTTACATTTCTTTGACTTGTAACACCTACATGCTCTATCCGATTGAGATGATTTTTTCACAGAACCATTATTATATGAATTTATTTATTCGTGTTAAATTTGAGCGTAATCGATAAATTATTTCTCATGAAAATCGCAATTTTACGCTTTTTTTCTTTTAAAAAAATTACGCGCGTCCAACAACGCGCCTGAAAAAGAGTTTGCTAAGCTTCCTAGTAATTGGATGAGCGAAGCGAAGACTTCAATTTCACTGACCCCTCAAAAAAATTTGTTTCAATGTTTTTTTTTGTTTTTTTTTGTCTCTTTGTTCGCACTCTACCGGGCAAAAGGCATATGCGATCTTGATGAAAATAAGAGGGGACCTTCAAAATCTCTGAATTTAGACCTGCCACGTTTCTGGATACAATCGAAGAAATATTTCTCATGAATATCGTACTTTTACGATTTTTTTCGATTTTAAGTGCGATATTTTCGTGACATTTAGGCCGATTCTGACCATACGGGTGGGGCTACAACGTTCATATTTTACATGGACATTAAGGTAATGGTGATGTATTGCTTTATGAAAGAAAAAAGTTGAAAAAATTAGCCAGAATCCATAGAATAAAGGTTTAAATATGAGATTTTTGAGGTTTATAATAACAATTAACAAGTAACAAAAGAAACTTGAGAACAATCACCTACAATGCATTAAAAAGAACTTGCAAAGGTAAAGTGGTCCCACGCAAACTAAAAACGTACAAAAAAGCTCATCCATCAACGCGACTAAAAAAAGCGTTCTCGAAGCGGCCTAGTAATAATAATAAAACTCAAAATCGCCTGCATATTGATTCTTGAACAACCTAGACTTTAAACAAATAAAAAACAAAAATGAATGATCATACTCACGTCTCATAATTTGTAAAGGGTAGCGGGCCAATAAGAACGAAGGCTCCAAGTCTATAGGATACTTCCCAGAATTATCATAAGCTTTGGTATCAATATTAAACTCTTTATCATATATTTTGTATCGATGACCTTAGCCTAGATAGACAGAAGTAGAATTATATTGATATTTTATTTCCACAAAACATTATCAACAGTACAATATTGGTAGCCCTACAAACTACCCTTAGCTTAGGCAGACAATCATAATACACATGTTTTAGCTAAGTTTACGGAAAGATAATGTCGAATTCGAATTCATCCGTGTCATATTGCTATTGTAGTAGGAAGTGGTAGTTTATTCATTTGACTAATACCATGTCTCCACTAGCTACTTAAGTATGAGACTTAAGTAAGCTTACCTACTTAAGTATCGTCCACACGGAAAACCCCGGGTTCTTAAGTAGGTAAGCTTATACTTAAGTATAGACTTAAGTTGCCAGTGGAGACATGGTATTATACATGTTACGGCCCGGTATGACCATACTTCATTATGACACTTCCTCTTGAGAAAGAGGCCTATTTGGTAGTCTCGCGCTGCAAGAATAGTTGCCCACCGCACCAGCGGTAAGCCGGTAAGTAACTATCAAAGAAAACGGCCTATCTTTAGCCGAATACTGAATGTAAATAAATTCATTGTCGATGACAAGAGGTAACCTTAACTTTTGTGTCAAATTCGAGACAAATGGATGTCGCTAAAGCTTTTTCCGGGACACCGGGACGAGTGGAAGAAAACTCAAATGTGAGCCAAAAATACGTCAGTTCAGGATTCAGGTTTTCATTCATCTTGCTGGCAAATATAAACAACATTCAATCAGCCTGTTACACCTTTGATCGCTCATCTGTCAACGTGACTTGTTAATTTATTTCGAATGGCACTGAACTTAAAATGACCGCGCACAAAGTTTGTTCGAAATATATCACAGCTTGTTTCCCGCCTGAACACATCTGTAGCAGGCTGTGGGCACGGGCCGCCTATTTTACTGAAATTTGAATTTCGAACGATTTCTTCCATTCCCTGTTGCAGGGACACTACTGCAAGACGTGTTTTAGTTACTGGTTGTTAAGTGATTGTTCAAGTGATTAATTGGTAATAGTAATTTGTTAAAAAAGTGTTGTGTACGTTAAAATCAACATGTCAATGAAACGAAATCACTTCTCAACGATCCGAAGTTCAAGAATTAGTAAGCCTACAACTTCACTTGTACTTTATTTCGGCCCGTCCTAGTCTAGGGCCTATATGCATGCTTTTCTTTCAGCTATAATGCAAATATAAACAACATTCAATCAGCCTGTTACACCTTTAATCGCTCATCTGTCAACGTGACTTGTGAATTTATTTCGAATAACACTGAACCTAAAATGACCGCGCTCAAGTTTGTTCGAAATATATCACAGCTTGTTTCCCGCCTGAACACATCTGTAGCAGGCTGTGGGCACAGGCCACCTAATTGACTGAATTTCGAATTTCGAACGATTACCTCCATTTCCTGTTGCAGGGACACTACTGCAAGACGTGTCTTAGTTACTGCTTGTTAAGTGATTGTTCAAGTGATTTATTGTTAAAAGTAATTTGTTGAAATGTGTTGTGTACTTCAAAATCGACATGTCAATGAAACGAAATCACTTCTCAACGATCCAAAGTTCAAGAATTAGTAAGCCTACAACTTCACTTGTACTTTATTTCGGCCCGTCCGAGTCTAGGGCTTATAGGCATGCTTTTCTTTCAGCTTTTCTGTTGGTTTGTAGAGTACCGTAATAGGCCAAACAAAATATAGTTATAGTAGTTATTGACATCTGTAAGGCAAATAATATTTCTGTAACCAACTCATTTGAATTTCCCAAGTATCCCGATACCCCAAAGAGTATTATGGGCTGTCATTGTGTCGGATAATGTGTAGGCTTTGTGTTTGCTTTAGGCCTAATCAATATTTGTTTAAACGTAAATTCGTAAGTGTGTCATTAGGCTATTCGAATGTGCCGCCTCACGGCTTTGAATAATGAGCCACCTCACGGCTACCTAGAAGACACTATATGTCACAAAGGCGGTGTATAAGCAGACGAATAAATGGCCGTCCAAAAGTGATTCAGTTTTCTAAAACATACTCACCTTTATCCTCGATCATCCGAACAATCCTAATACCAAAGTGGTAAAACATGGTGACAACGGTCGGATAAGGAAATAAGGGAAATATTAAAATATATTTCAAAGTATTCTGTTACACATATAAGTAAATATGGCAGAAACAAACCAGACGCCCGGTGTGCAGAACGAAAGCACATGGCGGGTCCAAGTGGACCCACCTCAAATCTTTTCTTTTCAACCCCACGAATGGCCTTCGTGGAGGAAAAGATTTGAGCGATTTAGGACGTGTTCTGGACTAGAATCTGTGACTTCAAAGAGGCAAGTAAACACTCTTATATACACAATGGGTGATCGAGCAGAGGAGATCCTAACCTCTTTCAATCTTGCTCGGGAGGAGGAAGACGACTATGATGTTGTAGTACAAAAGTTCGAGAATTATTTCATTCCTATGAGAAATAAGATATATGAAAGGGCATGTTTTCTACGGCGAAAACAACAACCAGGTGAGTCAATCGACACCTATACAACATCACTTCACACTCTATCTAAGACATGTGAATGGGGCAATCTAGCTGACGAAATGAAGTTGATGGCTCTCATAGTAGGCATGAGCGACCAGAGACTAAGCGACAAACTGCAATTAGATCCCAAGCTCACTTTTGATAAGGCCCTCACCCAAGTTCGGTTATCAGAGGAAATAGCTAGGCAAAGGTTAGTACTACATTCTGATCCTAGTAGGCCTAGTGCTAGTAAACCTAACCTTACCCTGGATGAATGCAATAGTAGGCCTAAGCATTCCACCTTTAAGAAGAAAGAAAACTTCAAAGTATAAAAACGATAACAAGGTAAGAAGTCCACAGGGGGTATCAAAATGTAAATAACAAGGTTACAAACTGTAGATGGTGTGGCTACAGCCAAAACCATGCCGATAACCGAGGCTCATGCCCAGCAAAGGATGCCAAATGCAACAACTGCGGCATACAGGGCCACTTCGCTAAGGTTTGTCGTCGTAAGAAAGTCGCAGAGGTCCTAGACAACAACCAGGCTGACTGTGTCTTTATCGGAAGCATAAAATCATCGGGATCAAAACCATGGATGGTTACAATCAACGTCCACGGTAAGGAAGTAGACTTTAAGGTTGACACTGGAGCAGACGTGACGGTTTTACCAGCTACTGAACAGGTAATCGAGAATATCGCACTTACAAAACCAACCAAAATACTCTGTGGGCCAGATAAAAGACCACTGGATGTTATTGGGGTTGGCAAAGTGAATCTCAAGTTCAGAGGAACAATATCCACTGAAACCGTGTATATAGTGCAAGGCCTAGATACTCCACTTCTAGGTAGACCAGCTATTACTAGCCTAAAAATCCTAGGACTAGACCAATCTATCGATCCAATCGTAAACTACGTCCAAGAAACAAATTGGAAACAAGAATTCAAAAATCTCTTCACTGGTTTGGGAACCATCCCAGGAGACTACAAAATCAATGTAGATCCTGGAGCGACTCCAAAAGCCATTTTCACTCCTAGGTCAGTAGCCTTGCCATTGTTAGGTACTGTAAAAAAGGAACTAGATAACATGGTTAAAAATAGAGTCATAGCCGAAGTAGAAGAGGCAACCGATTGGTGTGCACCAATGGTGGTAGTGCCAAAGCCAGCAGGTGGTGTCCGAATATGCGTAGATCTTACTCACCTTAATCGTAGTGTGAAACGGGAAATACATCCAATCCCTAAGGTAGAGCATACACTAGGAAAACTTGCTGGAGCTAAGGTATTCTCAAAACTAGACGCAAATGCGGGTTTCTGGCAGGTTCCGTTGGACCCAGAATCTCAGCATCTCACGACATTCCTCTCGCCATTCGGGAGATTTAAATTCCTAAAACTTCCATTCGGTATCTCGTCGGCCCCAGAACACTTTCAGAGAAAGATGAACATTATACTCCAAGGTCTAGAAGGAGTAGAGATCCACATGGATGACATAATCGTGTGGGGAGACAGCCAAGAAGAACATGATCGCCGTCTTCGAGCTGTACTAGAGAGATTAGAAAAGATCGGAATGACACTCAACGAGAAGAAAAAACGGTGTTTTCCGTTGACAAAATCACCTTCCTAGTCACAAGGTCAGTGCCGAGGGTATTGCGCCGGACGAGAAGAAAATATCTGCGATTGTGAACATGGAAGCACCATCGAACGTCACAGAAGTCCAGCGTTTTCTGGGAATGGTTAACTTTCTCGGGAAATACATTCCTCGGAAAGCAGAGATCCTCGAGCCTATAAACAGTCTACTCTCAACAAAAACTCATTGGATATGGGGCCCACATCAAGAGGAAGCCTTCAAGAAGATCAAGACTTTGTTAACCAGTGCACCAATACTAGCATTGTACGACCCAACAAAAACAACTATTGTTTCGGCGGATGCGTCGTCATACGGGTTGGGCGGGGTCTTATTACAAGAACAAGATGATGGGAAGAAGAGACCAATAGCATATGTGTCAAGATCCTTATCGGCTGCCGAAAAAAATTATGCGAATATCGAACGGGAGGCATTGGCATTGACGTGGTCTTGCGAAAGACTCAAGGACTTCATAACCGGGATGTCATTCTCTATTGAGACTGACCACAAACCCCTAGTCCCTTTGTTTACTTCCAAGAACTTTGATGAGATGTCCCCGAGACTACAAAGATTCCGAATGCGGATGATGAGATACAGCTACAAAATCTTCTATTCTCCCGGAAAAGATCTAGTCGTCGCAGATACGCTCTCAAGAAAGCCACTTCCATGCGAAGAAACAAATGAATTAGAAGAGGAAATGTCCGCGTACATACATTTGGTGAACAGCAACATCCCAGTCACAGACACATATTTGGCAAAGATAATAGAAGAACAAAATCAAGATCCAATATGCACAGCACTCGTAGAATATACTACTAAAGGGTGGCCCTCAAAGAATAAAGTAGTACCCAAACTACAGGCTTACTGGTCCGTTAAGGATGAGCTTTCAATTAACGATAGTTTGTTAATGAGAGGCACTCGTCTTTTAAATCCCGGAATCCCTCCAAAAACAAGTATTGGAGAAAATCCACGAAGAAGGAGAGGAAAGCTTCGAGCCGAGTAATACCCAGACGGAGGACTCGCACGAAGAGATAGCACCCCCGGAGCCAGTTGCAGTAGCCAGCCCCTCCTACAGAAGCTCTCAAACAACTGTCTGTGGTCCTCAGCCATACCATGGTGGTCCGTATCAAACGAAGAGCGGGAGGAGAATCCGTCCTCCTATGAAGTTAGATTTATAAGAGCATAATCCTCCAGTAGATAGTTTCATTGTCATATGTAATAAAATTCTCTTCCAGAATAAAAGCATAATTAAAGTTCATACTTAAGAGGAGGATGTGTCATTAGGCTATTCGAATGTGCCGCCTCACGGCTTTGAATAATGAGCCACCTCACGGCTACCTAGAAGGACACTATATGTCACAAAGGCGGTGTATAAGCAGACGAATAAATGGCCGTCCAAAAGTGATTCAGTTTTCTAAAACATACTCACCTTTATCCTCGATCATCCGAACAATCCTAATACCAAAGTGGTAAAACAGTAAGTAGGCCCTAGGCCATGGCCTGAGAACAACTCTTGATTAGTCAAGGCCTAGGCCCACTAGATAACACCAAACATAAGATTATAAAAATGTAGGCCTTACTTTAACTTACAGTGGCTACTGGTGCCGTTGTGCACTGGTGCAATACCACCATAAAACTGATATCAAATATTACTATCAAAATGGAAATGAAATTTGCTAGGCCCACATTATTAGATGTATTTCTTGAAAAATCAAGTAGGGCATATTCAATAATATCCCCGGCCGTCGCCTGTCACTGCAGAGGATTTCCTAAACTGCATTGGGACAGGCCCTTATATACACGGGAAGAATTGAACATATTTAATATTTATATAAGCTTTATTTATCTAACATGGCGAGACTTAGGCCTATCAATAAAATATAAGCCTATATCAAAGCACTTGGGAATTCAACTCATATCGATCATCTGCCAAGGTGACTTGGTCCCGCGCTTAAACTTGTTCGAAACAAACCACAGCTAGCTACCCCGCCAAACCCTGCTTAAGTAGGCGGTGACAGAAGGCCGCAAATTTTTTCCAATTTCGATTTTCGAACGTTTTCTTCCCCTGACTTATTCCTAGTCCACTAGAAGACCTGCCTCCCTCGAGACTTGTTCACAGTGCAGGTAATAGTTACTGTTGATAGTGCAGAGTATATTTTAGCTCAACATGGAACGAAAATGTCCACGATCACTTTGTTCTATCAAGATACCAGCTTCAAGCATTAGTAAGCCTATTACTTTCACTTCATATCTTCTAGGCCAAGTATGTTCTTTTAGCCCCGTACAAAACTTGATTAACATGTCGGGTTCTTGTTAGTTGTTTAGTCATGTCCGAGGGTTGCTCTAACTGAACCAGTCAGAGTCAGTTCTAGTGAATAGTGATAGGCTAGTGTTTATACAGACTATCGAATATAAAATATTATCACATTCGTCGACCTAGGCTACACATTGATGTCATTCATCTATGAATGCCAGTACGAATCAGTGTTATTTCCGTTTCTTCAGTATCGAACTCAATGTGAGCACAAGGCGTCGGTTCTATAGGTATACTCCAATACGCTGACCTACCGATGTTCAGGAATAAGTAAGCCTTACACTTGTACTTTATATCGGCACTTTGTATGCCTACAATTTTAAATGGAATAAAAGCAAGCATTCATAGTCGATATACGACGCCGTATATAGGGCGTCGACAATTGGCTAGTTTGGACGTGACCGACTCGATGAAGATGGTAAGAAATTTTGGAATCTGGCTCGGATAAACGCAGCACGTCTATTCCTGTCCGAAAATACCGGGTCAATCGCGAAAAGACTACGCCGACCCCCCGCGTCGCCAGGCGTCGCGACGGTTGGTTCTTGAATTTGAGTCTCTGGAAGTAAAATGTGGAAATGAATGTAAAATTTCATGTCCTTGGCTCGTACGGAACGAGGAGAAAATAAATTTTCGATGCCACGCCTGCCCGGCACCTCCACCAAATTTAGAAATTTTACAAAAATTGCCGCCGAGTGCGTAATGTTTTAGATATTCGATGAACTGGAAAATTTAGGAAGCTGGCGCCAAGACGAAGCGACCGGTACGTCTGTCTCTCTCTCACGCTTTGGTAGGAGACTTTCCTGGTATTCCTCGATGCTACATTTGCAAAATATAGAATGTTGAATTGATTTTTATACATTGTGGTTAATGAGCGATTTTATTATTTAATGCCTCTAAAAAACAATTTTTTATAATGCTCGTCCAACAAACACATTCACACAAAACATTCACAAAAACCTTAAATTTGAAAAGGTTCCAATATTCAAGAAAAAAATTTCATCACTGATAATAGCACATGTATACGCGATAATTAATTTTCCTCGATGGATCCGTAAACATAAATCATGAATGTGACAATTTCTAAATAATTTTTACAAGTGCAGTGTGACCACCTGCAAATACCCAATACCAAATAAAGGGTTGAAAGAAAACAATTATCAATTTCCTTGCTGTCATTGCCAGCTTCCTTAAAAACCGTCTTCAACGCGTCGTCATCTCTGGGGTCGAATTCCGGTTGGGTCAGTGTGACCTCTGGGGTCCCCCAAGGAAGTGTCCTTGGGCCACTTCTCTTCACACTCTTCATGGATGATATGCAAGACTCCGTTGACTCCTGGATTTGCGACTTCCTGTTGTATGCTGACGATTGCAAACTCATGAAACGCATTCGGGATTGTTAGTGATGTAATCATGCTTCAACGGGGACTTGACTTTTTTACCGCTGTGCACCGACTGGGGAAATAAAACCGAACCCCAGGAATGTTCAATACTGTCTATAACTCTCCGCCCGTGTCCCCTTCTCCATGGCTTCAATTGGGTGGTGAAGCGATTCAGCGTGTTGAGAAGCAGCGTGACCTGGAGTGACTGTGGAGGGGAAACTACTGTTCGTAGATCATATTGTACAGTAAACCTCCAGGGCCATGCGTCTTCTTGGAATGAGGTACCGTTTCACCGAAATTCGTGACGTCATGGCCCTCCGAACCTACTTCACTGCATGTGTGCTACCCGTCGTTGAACATGGTTCTGTAATTTGGGCTATGTCTGCAGTGTAAAATCTGAAGAAGTTGGATCGTGTTATGTTTTTTTTTCTTTCAATTGTTAGACATCGATTTTACAAACTTTCAGAACACTTCAAAACCTGAAATTATGTCTTCTTTTCATTTTATGCTCCTAACCAGTCGTCGTTCTCTGGCCGATTGAATTTTTTTTTCATAAAATCGTTAATGGTAATCTTGAACCTCCCACTAATCAATTTTTTCTCCCTACATTTTACCATCCCGCCTAACCAGATCGACTCAACTATTTCATTTACTATTCCTCGCCTTGAAATCATAAAACGCTCCCTCTTCTACCGGCTACCCTTCACCTACAATTCACTTGCTACACCCACCCTAGACATTTTTGCGAACCACCGCGAGTTCATAACTAGCGTAAAATTAAAAAAAAAAAAAATAATTTTTAATTTTTAATTAATTTTTTTATTCTTTCTTTCCTTCTGTTTTTACTATTACGTATCATCCATTAGTCATGTATTCATGTATTCATGTATTTCTATTCGTACTTCCTCTGTTATCATGATTAGTTTAAGTTAGTATAAGTTAGTTAGTAATGTTATTATGTTTACAATGCACAATGTAAAATGGCCTATGGCTGTATTTGTGTTGACTTGAATAAATGAATAAATAAATAAATAAATAAATTATCCATCCAATGACATAAAATCACACAAATAAGCCACCTAGGCTTTAGTACAACAAATGCGGTGTAGCGTATAGCTTGTTGTATATTAGTCTTTAATGTTGGTAATCTTGTAACCTGAAATTGTAACCATGAACACATATGTAGCGCCCCTGGCGGTAGTCAATCCAAATAAAGTCACACATTGAAACACAACATGGTGTTACGAAGTGGGGATTAATTTCGTTAGAAAATTAATTTGTAATCATCGGTGAATATGGACAAGTTAGATCCGCCAGCGCCGTTGAATTTCGACGGTAATGTATCTGTAAACTGGAAAACTTCAGACAAGCTTTTGATATTTACTTAATTGCATCAAAATATCATAAGGAAGATGAGGATTTTAAAGTGCGCTTTGTTCTTGCACGTGGCTGGCAAGGAAGCTTTTGATAAATTCAACACTTTTGAGTTTCGCATCTGAAGCCGCAAAAGAAATTGAAAGAAATCTTGAAAATTTTTAAACTGAATATTGCACTCCTCGAAAAATTTAACTGTAGAACGTCATAACTTCTTCATGAAAAAATCAGGTCCCAGGTGAGTCAATTGATCAGTGGGTTACCGATTTGAAATTTAAAAAGTGCTTCATGTGAGTTTGGAGAGCTCGGGACAGTCTGATAAAAGAAAAAATTGTGTGTGGTGTTCGGATATGCGAGTAAAAACCAAGGTTGTTAGAATTAACAACTTGACATTGGAAAAAGCAATCACTTTATGTCAAAGTGCTGAACGGTCGAAGCAAGAGATTCCAAACTTTGGGGGCCGAGGTCGGGGCATGCCACAGGCCTAGGCCTAGGCCTAGCTGTGGGTGAAGTGAAAAACCACATGAGGAAGAAAACGCAGTCTGGAGAAGGAATAGATCCAAATCAACGCCGAGCGATGGACGCCCTGGATTCATTTGCAAGAGGTGTGGACGAAAACATCCTCCCAAGACCTGCCCAGCATTTGGGCGGAAGTGTTTCAAGTGTCAAGGGATGAACCACTTTGGGAAATTTTGGGAGATTAAGTAACAGTTCTACTGGTACAGGTATGTCTAAACCTAGACCCACGAAGAGAGTGAATGTGCATGAAGTAGCAGCTGACGAAAATGAAGGCCCAGACTCAGTGTTAGTGATTGGAAATCTGACAGTGGACACACCCCACTTCTAAAGATGAGTGGTATGAAAATTTTACATAAATGGGAAAAATGTGTCGTTAAAAATGGACACTGGTGCACAAGCAAATGTTATGGGGATTTCCACATTTGTAGGTTAGGGTTTGCACAGAATCAAGTTTGTAAAAATAGGGTTAAGTTGACCACATATACAGGTGACCTGTACCCATGATAGGGGAAAGTACTATTCCATGTAAGTACAAAAGGGAAGGAAATTCATTTAAAGTTTATGATTGTAGACAACAAGTTGTGCCAAATTGTAGGCCTAAAGGCTTGTAAAAATCTTTTGCTGATCAAGTAGATTCTGTAGGTCTAAACCTAAGTGAAAGCCTAGTGTACAAATATTGTCAGAATACCAGGATGTATTCGAAGGTTAGGGTGTCTTGAGGGGGAATTTCGCATACATTTAAAGGAAAATGCAACACCAGTGGGACATGCACCCAGGAAGTACCTGTAATGTTACGTGACAAGCTAGCTAAGGAACTGGAACGTATGGAAAGTTAGAGGTATTGAGAAAATCATGAACAACAGAATGGGTCAACCCATTGGTTCTGATAAGTAAAAAAGATAATTCACTTAGAGTTTGTTTAGATCCAAGGGATTTAAACAAAGTTATCAAGCGTCACACTATCAAATTCCCACGATTGAAGAGGTATCGACTAAATTAATGGAGCAAAGTATTTTTCTGTACTCGATGCCAATTCAGGGTTTGGATGATAAAGCTGATCACGAAAGCAGTAGGTTTTTGTACGTTAAACAGCCCACAAGGCAGGTATGCCTTTAAGAGGTTACCATATGGTATTTGTTGTGCCCCTGAGGCATTTCATCGTATAGTTAAGGAAATATTTGAAGGGATAGAAGGTGTCGAGACCTTTAAACGATGATTTTCTAGTCTGGGGACGTACAAAGCAGGACATGATGACCGACTCAGACGTGTATTAGACAGGGTTCGTGCAAAAGGGTTAAAGTTAAACAGGGGTAAATGTAAAATTTGGCCTAGAAAACGTGCCTTACGTAGGTTCATGAAATGACTAGTGAAGGTTTAAAAAAACGATGAAAATAAAGTCAAGGGTTTTTAGGGAGATCCCGTCCTACATGTAAGAAGGATTTAGAGAGATTTATTGGTATGGTTAATTACCTAGCTAAGTTTGTGGATGGATATTCAAACACAATAGCAACCTCTGCGTCAGTTGACTAGAAAAGATGTAGATTGGACTTGGGATGCAACATATGAAGCAAACTTTTTCAGAAAGTTAAAGATATGGTTGTACAGGCTCCTGTACTTAGGTATTTTTATGCAAATCAACCACTTACCTTATCATAACTCTTCTCAGAATGGGGTAGGGGCTGTACTTATGCAGAACAATGGACCGATAGCATTTGCATCAAAAGCATTGACAGATACACAACGCCGTTGGGCAAATAATTTTTGGGAAAGGGGCTTAATGCTATTGTATTTGGTTGTGAAAGGTTTCACCAGTATGTCTACGGGAGAGAGTGAATTAGAAACTGACCATAAGCCTTGGAAATATTGTTTAAAAAACCTTTATCTGAAGTTCCCATGCGTCTGCAACGCATGATGTTGCGAATTCAAAAGTATGTTTAATTGTTAGTTACAAACCAGGGAAAGAATGCATGTTTGCTGATGCATTGTCTCGAGCATTTCTTAATGATGCAGATGTAGATGAAAGTTTAGAACAAGAGGTTCAGTATCAAGTGAATGCTATGTTCTTAAGTAATGTCTCAGTATCACCAGATAAATTGCATGAACTTAAAAAGGGAAACAGAACACGATGATGTTTATCTAAACTTAAACAATTGTATTTTAGAGGATGGCCTACTAAAATCAATGAAGTAGAAAAAGTGTCTTAAGCCATACTGGAACTATAGGGAAATGATTGTTGAAGAACAGGGGTTATTGTTTAAAAATGATCTCATCATAGTACCAAGTACTATGAGAAAAAAATGCTTAAAGTCATACATGATGGGCATTTCGGGATAGAAAGTTAAAGAACTGCTAGGGATGCATTGTTCTGGCCGAATATGTCAAAGGATATTGAAAACCTTGTCAACAACTGTTCTATATGTCAAAAAAATTCGTAACAATAATGTAAAGCAACCTTTGTTACCCATGAGGTGCCAGAAACCCTCCATGGCAAAAGGTTGGATCGGATTTGTTTTAATTTCAAACAAAAAGTATGTATTAGTTGTCGATTACCTTCAAATACATAGAAATAGCTCAACTCTCTGATACAAAAAGCTCTACAGTAATTGAAAACTTGAAAGCGATTTTTTCGCGCCATGGGATTTCCCTTTTACTCTTGTACAGACAAAGGCCCACAGTATTCTAGTTTAGAATTCAGGAATTTTGCTCAGGAAATTTGGGGGTTTCAATGTAACCAGTTCCCCTCTGTATGCTCAATCAAACGGTTGTTCTGAACGTGCTGTACAAACAGTAAAGAGAATACTTAAAAAATCTTTTGTTGATGGAAGTGATCCACATTTAGGATTGCTTACATACAGAAACACTGGCAGTGGGGCCTTAGGCTCGCCAGCACAACGGCTAAAGGGTCGTAGATTAAAAACAAGGTTACCCGTCAAGACAGATTTTTAAAACCCAATTTGATCGATAATGTAAAGGAAAGCTAGCAATAAAAAATGTACTTTTTAAAAGTTTATTATGATCAGACGGCTAGACAGTTAAAACAATTAAAAAAATGGAGATTTGTCCCAATGAGGAAGGGTAATGAATGGGTACCGGCCAAGGTGATTAGGGAGAGTGAATTGCCACGATCTTATGAATAGTGAACCCTAAGGTCAGGTCTATCGCAGAAATCGTAGCAGTTTACTTAATCAGTCGGAAGGTGTAGACAAGGCTGACTGGCAACCTAGACCTAATTTGTGATTGGGTTGAACCAGTAGAAAAACCATTAGAAAATTTGGAAACTCCTTTTGTAGCATCACCAACCCATCTGTTGCTCCAATCTCAAACTAATCTAACCACACGTGAAGTCAGATCAAAAAATGGACGTTTGATATCCAAACCTCGTTGGATGACGACTATGTGTAATGTAAAATAAATCATTAATCCTATTGTCAATCATTTATTGTCAATTTTGTAACATGATAATAACATTTGGGTTTTAGGCTACTTTTAATCTGTTCTGAAAAAACATTATTAATCTGAAACATTTCTCATAGGCTATATTTTTTGAGCAATTATGTGTTTGTGTAAAATCTGTTTAATTGAGTGTCTTATTTTGTAGATGAGATTACATACAAGACAGTGTGAAAACTTGAACATTTTGGAAGAAGGGAGATGTTGTATATTAGTCTTTAATGTTGGTAATCTTGTAACCTGAAATTGTAACCATGAACACATATGTAGCGCCCCTGGCGGTAGTCAATCCAAATAAAGTCACACATTGAAACACAACATAGCTGATTGAAAAGAGAAAATATGTTGTGATTGGCAATGTAATTTATTAAGCAGGTTAATCATACTCGATCAAAATTGTTTATAAAACTGCGGCTAGTATCTAATTTGGGAGATTTTTGTAAATCAGATTTCACTTTCTGGCATACTAATCAGTCAATTTGAACATGGCATACGTTCGTGTGTAGGCTCTTGGTAATTAAGTTACTCATAACCCTACGTAAAACAAGTCAGTAATATATCGTATTATTTAGTAGTCGATTTCAAACAGCATATCTTCCTTGCAGCATCAGCCACGTTGCTGGATTTAACAAGACAAGTTTACCAATGAAGCGGGCTAATCGCTAGCATACCAGGCTCTAATTCAGGATTGTTTTGTCCAAGGCGTTTCTCGAATGCCGTTAGTCTATTGAAATACATTTCGGGTATGATGAAGGGTAGATTTTCAACGAAGAGTATTGTTTGTAATGTTGTGCTCATTTATGATAATGATGCCTTATTGTCAATGTCACATTCAAAAGACATATAACACCTCGCTGCAAAGAACCCAAAGTACACAAAGACTCAGCTGCCTTCATAATATAAAACGGAATAGTTATTCTTATATTTTTATCTACCACCATGCCCAATTTCATGCTGGAAGTCTACTAGGGGTGGGGGTAGAAAATCCATGTGAAATAAGTTGATTGGACCGAAACATGCTTATAAGCATAATTTTATTCGATAATTTTAATAATTAGAATGTATAGAATACGACCCAGTACCAATTCCAATTTTAAGGGATGGTAGAGGGCACTGGGGGTGAAATATCGTTTGCCTCCCAACGGAATAGTAATTCTTATATTTTTATCCACCACCATGCTAAATTCATGCTGGTAAGTCTACTAGGAGTAGGGGTAGAAAAACCATGTAAAATATGTTGATTGGACCGTAATAATTAGAATGTATAGAATACGACCTAGTACCAATTCCAATTTTAAGGGATGGTAGAGGGCACTGGGGGTGAAATATCGTTTGCCTCCCAACGGAATAGTAATTCTTATATTTTTATCCACCACCATGCTAAATTCATGCTGGTAAGTCTACTAGGAGTAGGGGTAGAAAAACCATGTAAAATATGTTGATTGGACCGTAATAATTAGAATGTATAGAATACGACCTAGTACCAATTCCAATTTTAAGGGATGGTAGAGGGCACTGGGGGTGAAATATCGTTTGCCTCCCAACGGAATAGTAATTCTTATATTTTTATCTACCACCATGCTAAATTCATGCTGGTTACTTACAGTGTTTGTCACTAAAAGTATAATTATGGGGTTGGGGGTGAAAAACTAGTTTTTTTTGTATGACTGATTTGTTGACTAAAACACATTGATGCATAATTTTTAATCAGAAATTTGAAATATCAAAATGTATTAAATACGGGGTCATTCTCCACTAACTGGCAGGTTGCGGACGGGACATTTAGAAACTTATAATATTCATTAAAGTGTGACAAATATCCTAAACATAAGTATCAATATACTTTTTCTAATGTTCAGACACCCCTAAAGCTGAAAATTTGGATGATAATTAGGAGAAAAAAACATTGATGGGTTAAAAAAAATGATTTGCATAGGATGCGGACGGGACGCACAAAGTTCATGTTTTTAAATCAACACTATTTCAGATCAAAATTCTCTGAAATGTTTAAACTTTTTTTTAGTCTGTTTGGATATTTGCTACACCGACCCCCCAAAAAATTTAGCTCGGGTGTTTTTTTTTTTTTTTTTTTTCGTTTTTCTGTCTGTTTGTTCGCTCTTTACCGGGCAAACGGCATATGCGATCTTGATGAAAATTTGACACGACCTTCGTTTTCTCTGAACTTAGACTTGCCACGTTTTTGGGTACAATCGAAGAAATATTTCTCATGAATATCGTACTTTTACGATTTTTCGATTTTTAGTGCGATATTTTCGTGCCATTTGGGCCGATTCTGATCAAACGGGTGGGGCTACAACGTTCATATTTCACATGGACATTAAGGTTATGGTGATGTATTGCTTTCTGAAAGAAAAAGTTGAAAAAGTTAGCCAGAATCGAGAGAAATAAAGCTTTAAATGTAAGATTTTTACGTTAAATAATAACAAATTAACAAGAAACAATAGAAACTTGACAACAATCACCTACAATGCGTCGGCAGAAAAACAAAGCACTTGCAAAAGTAATGATATCCCACGCAAACTAAAAACTTTAAAAAAGCTCATCCATCAACGCGGCGGGACTTTAGCGTTTTCCTAGTTTACTTAATTAATAAATATGGTCCAAAACCAAATTCTGTACTAAAACTTCACATTTTATTGATAACCCACTGTATTTTTGATACAATCTCTTTGCTGTAGCCAAAGTATCGTGCTTGACGATCAATCGGTGGAGGATCTCCTGGCAGTGTAGCGAGATATGCTGTATTCTTAATCTTTTCAAATTGTGGGTTGTCCATTGCAATAAATTTATTTTTTGTCATTGACGCTGGCTTGAACATGTATTTAACCATAATACTATCTCCCACAATTTCAATGACTTGGCCTGGCCACCATTGGTCGTCGTAAAGTAGGCCTACGGCAATCCAGGTTCCTTCAGAAAGTTCCCCGTATGTACCCTATGTGGGGGGTGTCTACCCCAACGCCTTCCCATCTGATTCTTCATCTCATTATGATTGAAGAAGCTGATGCTGATTTTTGGTCTGGGGACCAGAAAATGGAGAGTTATTTGAGCATTGGATTGAGAAAGGACCGATTGGTAGACCTTTTTTAAACATTGCAAAAATAGGACCTATCCAGCAGGTTTGGGTCTTTTTCTGTTTCTTCTTCTTCTTTAAAGCCATGGCCACTGAACTAATTTAAATTCCATCTGGCCTGGCCAGTACCTACAATATATAGGCCCTATAGTAGCCTAGTAGGCCTAGATAATAAGTAACATAGTGTTTATAATCCAAATCTCCCTGGTAATTTGTTGCAGTCAAAGCACATTTCTTACAAAAAAGATTTTTCTTGGGATTTCAATTTTTTTCAACTTAATATTTGTTTTTAAGAATGGTTTACCCTTACATTAAATCAACAAAATGGAAATATCATGCATCCCTACATTCTTGTATCAAAATCTAAGTTCGAACATTTATTCCGTCAGCACTCGTTCAAGCCTAGATGCGGACTTGACACAATTGATAAATTCCATAAAAAAATAATTTACCAACGAAATTCGTTTAAACTTTGTGTACTTCAAAACTAATATGTGAATAAAGAGAATACAAAAAATCAAAAGTCTAGCTTTAGTTTTGATGGAGTTTTACAAAAGATTAGCTGGTAATCTGGTTCTCGAACTTAGCAAATTATTTGAAAAAATATATATTTTCATGGGAATGTAATACTTTTTCAAAATTTTTGTGTTTTAAGTATATATACACACACACAATAATAATTAAAAAAGAAACCATCAAAAAAATACACTCACTGTTATCAAAATCAAAATCTGAAAGTTTGTCCCGTCCGCACCCATTTTCCGATAAAATGTACACATATCATGACTTTGTTGCTTGGTGTGCCAAAAACACGTTATATCTTTGTAATACTAAGATTCTTCAGACTTTCTTCTTTAAAATGATATATAACATGAATTAGTGAGGTACAAAAAATATTTTGCAATTTCAGTTTCACATTAGTGGAGAATGACCCTACGACCAAACTTTTTTCCCAAAGTAAAGGGTGGTAGGAAACAATAGGGGTAAAATATCGCTTGCCCTCCGGCGGATGATTATTTTTCAGTTTTTATGTACCATCAGGCCAAAATTCATGCTGATAACTCATTAGGTGCCTCACTGGTGAATGCTGGAAATCAAGGTAAGATTAATATAAACTATTAGGGATGGGGGTTGAAAAAATGTGGTTTAGGAAATGAATAAGCCAATTGGGTTAAAACACATTTAAACTAAATTTTATTAACTAATTTGAATAAAAATTCTATTTTGGGTTAGAGCTAGTTATTCCAATTTTTCGGGATGATTTTAGGGGTGGGATATCGCTTGCCTCCCGGCGGATTTTTAATTCTGATATTTTTCTCTACCCCCATGCCAAATTTCGCGCTGGTATACGGATTTGCAATATTTTTCCGCCAACAGCTTTCACTAAAACGAATATGAGCATTGTTGCAAAAAAAATTAAACCGCAATGGCGAAAGTATTCACGGAAAAACACAGAACGTATTTTTTTCCTTCAGTTAAAATCTCGAAAACAACAGTGACGATAAATACTCCCGACTAAATTTTTAATAATTAAACAACTCAAGCTAATCTAATCACAAATTATTCAGAACCGAAACACAACATGTTCTCCATTGGACTGTCGACAGCAACCAGACAATATAGACATAAAATAGCCTAGAAGAATACCTTGCGTAAGCCATCATCGGATCAAGATGAAGCTATTTTAGCGCACACTTTATTTGAATTTGTAATTCCCGCGTATTTCTTACGCCACAGCACTTTATTGTGCCACCTCTAGCAAGCAGTGGGTGCACCTACTAAACAGTTGCTTTTTAACAGGCGGTGACTTTTCATTGTTGTGTAATGGCCGCCGTGTTACAGCAGTTTGGCGTACGTCTTGAGTGTTTTTATAAATAATATTTACTTGGTGTTATGATAATACGTGTTTATACAATTTTACGTTTATGAGGAAATATCATCGTATATATTCTGTAAGTTTTCGCCATTACTTTACCAAATTTAACTATAGCGTAGATGCATTATGAACAACAATTGTGTGCCATGAGCAAGGCAATATTGTCAATGCCATTTATTATGGTCTAAGCCTTGGACTTGCCAACTTTGCTATAGATTTAAAGTCTTTGGTGTATGGCCTAGGGGTGGCCTAGCCTATAGGCCCTAGGCCGTACAATTCCAGGCCATCAGTAGCCAATTCCCTTGCCATGGCTGGGTATCGGCAGTGACTCCGCCAACGGCAGCCGTAGCCCGTTTTCGATCAGTGCTTTTTCCCCCTAGACTAGGCTAGGCGTAGGCCGGCATTATATAGCAATTTTTTTTACGCAGTTCTAAGAACAAGCCGATGTGTCTGTTAATTTGACATTGTTACAACTTTAGGTGTTTTGTATTCATAAATTCCCGCGTATTTCTTTTGCCACACGTTTTGCGCCACCTAGGGCCAGGCATGCACCTACTTTTTCATAGCCCTTGTGAGCGGCTGTCTATTTACAACAGTTTGCTGGTACTTGTGTGTTTAATAAATAATTATGTACACGGTGTTTTATTTGAATTTTTATCCAAGTCAATGAGGAAATATCAACGTTATCTCTGTAAGTTTAACAAAAAAATTAAAACTGTAGGTACCGGTACTTAGCCTTTGATAACATGTGTGAGCCTGGCAGATCTATAATAGCCTAGAGCAACTACTCCTAGGGTTAGACAACATTTTCAATGTCACACATATAATATATGGTTTAGGCTAATACTTTGCAAGATTTAAAGCCCAAGGCCTAGGCCAAAATCCCGGAAAGTCATAAGTTTACCCATTCCCTGGCTGGGTTCAAACAGTGCCTCTGCAAAGGCAGCCGTTGGCCGGTAATATTTCAATGTGATTTTTTCTCTAGGCCCTTCAGCCCTAGGGTCTAGACATTGTATAACAATTTTCAAATATCAAATCATAAACCCCGCGCACTCCCGCGCTATGACACCTAGTACTAGTGCCCTACGCGAGAACCCATGATGTCATCGTGTTCATTCATGAACCATATTCAATATTTTTATTATATTAAAATTATTGATAGGCCTAATTATAATATTATAAAGAAATAACAAAAGGTTACAATTATATTAGAAAATAATAAATGAAAATAATTTCACTGGACCCGGCACCTCCACCAAAACTATAATTGCTAGAGAAATATTTATACTCGCTGCGCGTTTATTTATCGGTTTATTAAAAATAATTAGACTTGATATATAATTATTTTAAAACATATTATCTTGATATACTTTAAAATCCTGGAAGCAGAAATGACCTAATGAAGAAGACTGAATGAATGAATACATTTTTAAATGTGAGCAAAATCAAGATCTGTACAAAGTTGCAGTGTCACCTTTATTTGATATATATTTATTTACTGTTTTATTTTAGCGGGCATGTGTTGAAAAATACAATTTTTTTTTACGGAGAATAGTATGTAATAGATGGAGTTTACCAACTACTTGGGAGAAGTTTGTGGCTCACTTGGTAGAGCATCGGTACCTCTATCCCAAGTTGGAATACATCTTTCGAGTACAAAATAAACAAATAAATTAGAAATAAATAATAATAATAATAATAATAATAATAATAATAATAATAATAATAATAATAATAATAATAATAATAACTGCTATGAATCAATAACTATGTCCTTAAAGCGGGCTTATGCTTAAAAACCATATATTAATAATAATAATAATAATAATAATAATAATAATAATAATAATAATAATAATAATAAATATTTAGAGTCTACCCACTCAGTTATAGAACTGATTATCAGTGGGGGACAGTACTTCCATCATTGCATTATCCTTTTCCTTGGGAACAGGCAATCACAGCTCAGTTGGCTAGAGCATCTACCCGGGTAGCAGAGGTAGCAGATATTATGATGACAAGGTTTATAAGCTCAAGACATGTTCATGAGGACATGGCTATTGAATATCAATTATCGTAAAAGTCGCAACTAACGCTTGACTGGTTGATGACGCGCCGCTGCTGTTGATGCGTAGGTGCGGGGTTTGAGGTCTAAAGCATAGGCATACATGTTTATATGAAACACATGGAGACGTAGAGACCAATAGGTTTCCCTCAACATATGCTACAGACACGTGATTTTTGTAAAACTAGTTTTCAAAATTGAAAATAATATTGAACTTGGTGTGGAAGGAGCAAGGACAATTTTTCCATTTAACTCAAGTTTTACAGTTATGATAAAAATGTTCAGACAAACTGCAGTATTTTCTAGGTATGTTTTTTAATATTTTATTGGTTTTGCTTTTCAGAAACACAGCTTTCACCTTACAGATGGCAATGTATTTAGAAACATTGTTCAGCTATACATTTTTAATTCTTCAGAAATTAAGTTTCCCAACGGCTAGTCTTTGTTCCCATGTTTCCGTCGGCCTGACGTGGTTAAACTACCCATCCTTTCCGCTTCCCTCAACAGTTGGGTTAGCCACAGAGATTGTTTTTCTCCACTCTTTAGCATGTCATCTACGTGATGCATTGTCAATCTTTCGCACGATTTAACCTTAGTACAAAACTAAAAAAATACATATTTAATTATATTCTTAAGAATTAAAACGTAAACAAAAAAAAGTAAACCCCCAAAAGACTGCATTCGTCTGCGACGTCCCGACGTCGATCTACGGCGCCGACCGTGTGGCGCAGTGGTACTCACTCGTGACAAAACAATATAAGGGTAAGAAATCTTGGAATCAACTAACAATTATGGTAAGATCGCCTCCAGTACGATAACAAATCACGTGCGTTGCGTCGTTAACACTGATGGCGTCGCGACGCCCTACTTGTATGGGCGTCGGTATGATTTGACGTGCTAAACGAGTATACCTTTCGTCGATACGAATCCAACTAGCTCGTCTTGTCGAAATCAAAAGGTAACTTTGGGCCCCGAAAAGTTTTTTTGACTTTGTAATGGGTGGGAGAATGAGGGAAAAGAGGTACTCCTAGTGGCGTGGCAAAGACTGTGAGCTGACCTCGAGAATTCTGGTCCCGGCGAATGGGGCAAAGATTTTGAATGCAACTCTATTTGGGTAAACTTCGTCTCCCGGGCTACGAGGAATCACAGCTCCTCGACATTACCACCGCCGGCCACTCGACACCCTAGCTATACGGGCGTAGATGTAGTTTTACGACCCCAAAGAGACGGCGACGACGTCCCGAGCACAACGCAAAAGTCCGCGTGCCGCTGCGACACCCCATAGTCGAAATACGACGCTGAATATAGGGCGTCAACGAGTAGGGGCTAGTTTGGACGTGACCGACTCGATGAAGATGGTAAGAAATTTTGGAATCTGGCTCGGACAAACGCAGCACGTCTATTCCCGTCCGAAAAACACCGGGTCAATCGCGAAAAGACTACGCCGACCCCCCGCGTCGCTAGGCGTCGCGACGGTTGGTTCTTGTATAAGAGTCTCTGGAAGTAAAATGAGGAAATGAATGTAAAATTTAATGACCTTAGCTCGTATGGAACGAGGAGAAAAATAATTTACGATGCCACGCCTACCCGGCACCTCCACCAAATTTAGAAAATTTACAAAAATGACCGCCGAGTGCGCAATGTTTTAGATATTTGATAAACAGGAAAATTTGGAAAGCGGGCGCCAAGTGTAAGCGACCTGTACGTCTCTCTCTCTCTCTCTCTCTCTCTCTCTCTCTCTCTCTCTCTCTCTCTCTCTCTCAGGTTGGATGGAAGATAAGGCTTCACTAACCTTAATCCCGCCTTAATAAAGACGTCAATCAATCAATCAATCAATCTCTCTCTCTCTCTCTCGCTCTGGTAGGAGACTTCCCTGGCATTCCTTGATGCTACATTTGCAAAAATAGAGAATGGTGACAAGAATTATTGATTTTTATACATTGTTTAATGCCTCTAAAAAAAAACTTTTTATAATTCTCACACACACATTCACACAAAACATTCACAAAAACCTTTAATTTGACAAGGTTCCAATGATCAAGAAAAATTTAGTCACTGATAATAGCACATATATACGCGATAATTAATTTTCCTCGTTGAATCCGTAAACATAAGTCATGAATTCGACAATGTATGCAATATTTTTACAAGTGTAATGTGACCACCTGCAAATACCCAATACCAAATAAAGGTGAACAATTATTATCCATCCAATGACATAAAATCACACAAATGAGCCACCTAGCCTTTAGTTCAACAAATGCGGCGTAGCGTATTAAAAAGCTGATTGAAAAGGGAAAATATGTTGTGATTGGCAATGTAATGGATTTAGCAGGTTAATCATACTCGATCAAAATTGTTCATAAAACTGCGGCTCGTATCTAATTTGGGAGATTTTTGTAAATCAGACTTCACTTTCTGGCAAACTGATCAGTCTATTAGAACGTGCGTTCGTGTGTAGGCTCTTGGTAATTGAGTTACACATGACCCTACGTAAAACAAGTCAGTAATTGCAATTGGCTGTGTATCATATTATTTAGTAGTCGATTTTAAACAGCACATCTTCCTTGCAGCATCAGCCACGTTGCTGGATTTAACAAGACAAGTTTACCAATGAAGCGGGCTAATCGCTAGCATACCAGGCTCTGATTCAGAATTGTTTTGTCCAAAGCGTTTCTCGAATACCGCAAGTCTAACGAAATACATTTCGGGTATGATGAAAGGTGAATCGCAGATTTTCAACGACGAGTATTGTTTGTAATGTTGTGCTCATGTATGATAATGTTGCCTTATTGTCAACTGTCACATTCGAAATACATATAACACCTCGCTGCAAAGAACCCAAAGTACACAAAGACTAAGCTACCTTCATAATATACAACGGAATAGTAATTCTTATATTTTTATCTACCACCATGCACAATTTCATGCTGGCAAGTCTACTAGGGGTGGGGGTAGAAAAACCATGTGAAATATGTTGATTGGACCGAAACATGCTTAAGCATAATTTTATTCGATAATTATAATAATTATAATGTATAGAATATGACCTAGTACTAATTCTAATTTTAAGGGATGGTAGAGGGCACTGAGGGTGAAATATCTTCTGCCTCCCAACGGAATAGTGATTCTTATATTTTTATCTACCACCATGCTAAATTCATGCTGGTAACTTACAGTGTTTGTCACTAAAAGTATAATTATTGGGGTTGAGGGTGAAAAACTAGTTTTTTTTGTATGAATGGATTGTTGACTACAACACATTGACACATAATTTCATCAGCAATTTGAAATATCAAAATGTATTAAATATTACCGAACGTATTTCCAATGTTAAGGGTGGTAGGAAACAATAGGGGTGAAATATCGCTTGCTCTCCGGCGGATGATTATTTTTTAGATTATTATGTAGCATCAGGCCAAAATTCATGCTGATAACTCATAAGGTGCCTCACTGGTGAATGCTGGAAATCAAGGTAAAAATAATATAAACTATTAGGGATGGGGGTTGAAAAAATGTGGTTTAGGAAATGAGAATAGGTCAATTCGTCACCTCAGAACTTATTTGTGCCATATCCACTTTTCACTTTTTTGGAGTTAGATGATCTAGAGTTATTGTTAGTGCTCATTGTTGCTAATAAAAAATCATATTGTCAAATATTTAAGCTTAAGCAGTGTTTTAGCAATGTCAGTTTGTTCCACCTCCATCAGATGATACCATATCTTAGGCCTTATTTGTGCCATATCCAATTTTCATATACTAACAAGTGGATATGGCACAAATAAGTACTGACCAATTATCTAGTTTGATGAAATTTTTGTTCTTTATCAATAGGAAGTGCTAATTTACGCATGCCCTACAAGTAAAAACTATGAAATATCTTTCATCTAACCATTTGAAGATAATTGCAGCAAAAATTGCTTAAATTTCAAGCATAAACAATAAAATATTTTATTTTGTCTATTTGAGTCTTCAATGAAATAATTATTTATTTAAACCCCACAATAATTCAATCATAATAGTTGAGAACATTAATGGTTGGTGTTATTCTCTATTCTACAAACTTATCTGTACTTAAAATGAAAATCAGTGGATATGGCACACAAATTTTAATCAAGTTATCCATTAAGTTGAAAATCTTTGTGCCATATCCAACAGGAAGTGCTTATATTACGTATACCCTGCGGGTAAAATAATGTTAAACATTTTAAATCAATAATATTAATTATTGTAAGAATATTGCAACAAAAAATTCTCAAATTCAACCATAAATCACGGTTTGGCCATGAATCAAGCATTTAAACCTCATTTTTTCCACTTTAATAAAAGCTCTTATGGCACAAATAAGTTCTGAGGTAACGAATTGGGTTAAAACACATTAAAACTAAAGGTTATCAAATAATTTGAATAAAAATTCTATTTAGGTTGTAGCAATGAGATATTCCAAATTTTTGGGATGACTTAGGGGGTGAGATATCGCTTGCCTCCCAGCGGATTTTTAATTCTGATATTTTTATCTACCCCTATGCCAAATTTCGCGCTGGTATCCGGATTTGCAATATTTTACCGCCAACAGCTCTCACTAAAACGAATATGAGCATTGTTGCAAAAAAAATTAAACCGCAATCGGGAAAGTATTCACGGAAAAAAACACAGAACGTATTTTTTTCCTTTAGTTAAAATCTCGAAAACAACAGTGACAATAAATACTCCCGACTGAATTCTTAATAATTAAACAACTCAAGCTAATCTTATCACAAATTATTCAGAACCGAAACACAACATGTTCTCCAGTGGACTGTTGACAGCAACCAGACAATATAGACATAAAATAGCCTAGAAGAATATACCTTGCGTAAGCCAGCATTGGATCAAGATGAAGCTATTTTAGCGCACACGTTATTTGTATTTGTAATTCCCGCGTATTTCTTACGCCACAGCATTTTATTGTGCCACCTCTAGCAAGCAGTGGGCGCACCTACTAAACAGTTGCTTTTTAACAGGCGGTGACTTTTCATTGTTGTGTAATGGCTGCCGTGTTACAGCAGTTTGGCGTACGTCTTGAGTGTTTTTATAAATAATATTTACATGGTGTTATGATAATACGTATTTATACAATTTTACGTTTATGAGGAAATATCATCGTATATTCTGTAAGTTTTCGCCTTTACTTTACCAAATTTAACTATAGCCACGATGCATTATGCATAACAATTGTGTGCCATGAGCAAGGCAATATTTTCAATGCCATTTTTTATGGTCTATGCCTTGGACTTGTCAACTTTGCTAGATTTTAAAGTCCATGGTGTAGGGCCTAGGGGTGTGCTAGCCTATATACCCTAGGCCGTACAATTCCAAGCTATCAGTAGCCAATTCCCTTGCCATGGCTGGGTATCGGCAGTGACTCCGCCAACGGCAGCCGTAGCCCGTTTTCGATCAGTGATTTTCCCCTAGACCAGGCTAGGCGTAGGCCGGCATTATATAGCAATTTTACTCATGCAGTTCTAAGAACAAGCCGATGTGTCTGTTAATTTGACATTGTTACAACTTTAGGTGTTTTGTATTCATAAATTCCCGCGTATTTCTTTTGCCACACGTTTTGCGCAACTTAGGGCTAGGCATGCACCTACTTTTTCATAGCCCTTGTGAGCGGCTGTCATTTAACAACAGTTTGGCGGTACTTTTGTGTGTTTAGTAAATAATTATGTACACGGTGATATATTTGAATTTTTATGCAAGTCAATGAGGAAATATCAACGTTATCTCTATAAGTTTCAAAAATAAATTTAAACTCTAGGTTCTGGTACTTGGCCTTTAATAACATGTGTGCGCCTGGCAGATCTATAATAGCCTAGGCCAACTACCCCTAGGGTTAGACAACATTTTCAATGTCATACATATGGTTTAGGGCTTATACTTTGCAAGATTTTAAGCCCAAGGCTTAGGCCAAAATCCCGGAAAGTCATAAGTTTACCCTTGCCCTGGCTGGGTACAAGCAGCGCCTCTGCAACGGCAGCCGTTGGCCGTTAATATCTCGATGTGATGTTTTCTCTAGGCCTATCAGCCCTAGGGTCTAGACATTGTATAACTATTTTCAAATATCAAATCATAATCCCCGCGCACTCCCGCACTATGACACCTAGCACTAGTGCCCTAGCGAGAGCCCATGCAGTCATCGTGTTCATTACTTGCACATTACGCGGGTATGTGTAATTGCGCAACTAATTTATGTTTATAAACCTTGAAAGTGGCTGCTTCGCCGGTACCGACTGCCGTGGTAAGGAAATCTAAAAAAACACGGGCAATTTTGCAGGGTTACCCTACTCGCATAACCCTGGATGCTTTGTAATTTTTTTAAAATTTATTTATTGGGTTCCTATATAAAGCAATACAGTTTAAAATACTTAAATTATATAGTTTACATGTAAAATGCTTGATGCCCATCATAATATCAAACTTAAAGCCAAGTATCCTATTATGAACTAGATTCTAGGAGATGATATACTAATTATATACTAATACTTTACTCCAGAGATTCATTTATACCATCGAGTACTGGTTATGCAGTGGTACAGTAATAATGTTTTTTTCTTTTTTTCTGTTTACTGTAAGAGTTACTATGGATTACGGTTGTAAATAGGCCTACTGACATTATACAGTTTACATGTTGACAAAATTTTAAATTAAAGTTAAAACTAGGTATGCCCATCTTATAAAAAGCTATGAGATAATAAACTATATAAACCATCTATGATTTTACCGTTCTGATTGCACATCAAATAGTAATCAATACAAGAACTGTATGTACCGTACTCATATGATGACACCCAACTGAGGCTTCAACTGTTAACAAAGTGACTAATGACGATTTTAATAATTCGGAACAGAATATGCAAGCTACGGTTGAAAGATACTTCAATAATAAAATAAAAACTAGTAGTTATACTAAGAGAGCATATGCCATGGAGTCTACTAACCTATTCGACATAAGTAGTCTTAAGTCTTATGTCTAATGCTGTAAAGTTAAATTAGCTAAATCCTTTTTGAACCGTGTTTTGTTTTTAATTAATTTAATATTTGATGGGAGATTATTCCACATGACTGCAAGTCTGTACTTTATACATCTTTTTCCACTTTTCTCTTTATTTACTCGCGGGATAAACAAGTTTCTGCTGGTTTGCGACCGGAGACCCCCTCTATTTGAGGATAGTGTGTACAATGCGGGATGTCGAATGTCAGGCACGCCGTTTACGAGATCAAAGAACCGTAGCAGGGTCAGAAAATTTAGACATGATTGGATTGTTGGTATATTAAAATGTTCCCTTGCACTCTTCAGTCTACGATTCCCCATAAAAAAAATACGTAATACTTGATTCTGAGTCAACTCTAATTTGTTAAAATAGGTTTTGTTTACGGAACTGACCAGAATAGGGCAATACTCAATAATTGGTCGTACACACATTACATAAAATATCCTACACTCACGGGGTTCTAAAAAATTTCTTAATTTGCAAAGTATGTAAATCCGTTTTTTAAATTTGTCTACTATTTTATCTATGTGAGTTGTAAATAATAGATGTTTGTCAATATTGGATCCAAGATGCTTAATTGTTAGACTAGGTTTAATATTTACTATAAATTGCGGTGTATTTTTGTCATCTTTTCCCAATAGCATTAGTTGAGTTTTCTTTGCATCCATTTGGAGTAAGGTAAGTGTGTACCAATTTTTTATTTCGCCGTAATCTGTCTCAATGTTTGATGTGAGCTCCTCATTGTCTTGACCAGTCCAAGAAAATCATCTGCATATAACTTGACTTTTGTAAACTTAGGACATTTTGGCAAGTCATTAATGTATATGTTAAATAATGTTGGTCCATTGATTGTTCCTTGGGGAATACCACAGTTGACACTGAGTGCCTGTGACAGGGTTCCATTTACTCTTGTTCTAATTGTCCTATCCGCTAGAAAACTTTTATACCATTCCACAGCATCTTTAGAGAAATAAAAAAGATGCCCTAGTGTAGACGCCAATGCGAGTGTCTACGCGCGACCTAGAGTTAAGGGCGAGAGAGTCCTCAAAACCGTCTAGGTAGGTGGGCGAGAAACGAGAAAGCTTAGTGGACTGTATTTTGAGAAAGCCTTGAGAAAGGCGTGGAGTGAGGAGAGGTGGGAAAACCGGTCTGTGAACATAGACTGAAAGCACTTACTGATTTAACCAGGGCGGCGCGAGTGTAGTATGAGCTCTGCTGGGCGTCGGGCGTCGAAGGGCGTCGGCGCACAGCGCGGCCAATATCGATGAACTATATACACTAAATAGTTATGGTAACACTATAGAGTTGTTATTACCAGGTACACTGAAGACGTATACACTGGCGAGAAGTTGCGTACTAAAACACGCGCGTGCACTAATTGCGAGAGCCAGAGAACAACTAATTGGCGACTGGCAGCAAAACGCTGATTTGTGGTTTTGCTGGTCAGTGAACAGAATACGTCATAGCCGGTATAGGAAGAAAGGAAAATAATCCAGGTGTGGAATAAGAAGTAAAATGCGCGTAAAAACTTAGTTTTAGAGTTTCATGGTTAATGCAGTCAAATACTTTGCTAATATCAATTGAAATTAAAGCTGTTTTACTTCTATCGCCATCATCTAGAGAGCCAATCATTAGAAAGAATATTGATTAATTTTCAGTTGATCATCCTGGCACAAATCCATATTGTTCCTTTCAAATCAAGTTGTAACTACTTGGATGTTCCTGTAGTTGCTCGTTAATTAGTTTTTCAAACACTCGCGAGAGTATATTGGTCACACTAACCGGTCTATAATTTGATGCGTTATGAGGGTCTCCAGATTTAAATAAAGGGGTTATTATAGATTTTTTCCAAGATGAGGGAAATACGTTGCTCTTCATACTCGTGTTGAATAGGTGACACACAGGAGATATTAGTTGTAAAACTCTCCCAGGTACACCATCCTCTCCCGCAGCTGTCTTAGTGGACACATTTCTTAGGATGATTCATCCTCATCTGTGTTCTCATTGTTATAAAAATCAATTGCTGGCTGTGTTTCAACGGATAGAGATTTCTGCATTTCAATTGAAGTCTTTTAAAAAAATGTGATCAAAATCAGTCATGCAACTATTTTCAGTAGTAATATTATCATCGTTTATATATGTTATTGACTTAAAACATGTTTTATGTTTCCAATTAGTGAGGGTTGTAGCTAATTTAGTAACTTTTTTTGCTGAATTAAGATTACTATCACAAACAACATTTCTATAATAATTAATTTCTGCTTGTCCAAGATATTGTGTTATTTTATTTCTCATTACTTTATACGCATTCCATTGATCCACGCTTTTAGCAGTAACAGCTTGTTTGAAAAGGAGATTTTTTCTCTTATACAGTTCCTTGTATCTTGAGTAATCCACGGCTTATAATTTCGCACTCTACAGGTCCTAATTGGAGCATGCTTATCCAGTGTAGGCCATATTGCTTATAAGAGATGTCTGACCGTCCGTAATGTTTTCTACCGAACCCAGATCCTCTAATTTATGAAATGGTAAGAAGCTACACTCTGTGAAGAAATCTTCTTCCGAAAACCTTTTGTAAGAACGTTTACATATTAATCGGCGCGGATTTCTCTCTGGGATGATTCCGATAAAAGTTCCTATTCGAGAAAACAAGGAACACTAGCGCAGCCAAGTGGTCGAACCGCGAACTATTATTTCGGGGGTACTGATCGCGGAACATCATGCAAGAGGTAGGGGTTTCTCACATATATCCCAACCTAACACAAAGAAATAATGTTCGGTGCCACAGTGCTCATCAAAGAAAAAAGATAATATATACTTTCATTTATTTCCGAATGATACAAAATGAGGAATGAGTGGAAAAGGGTGCTGTTAGTTGCGAAACCAATCACTAAACAGTAAACACATGTGCGTCTGCACTCTGCAGACTGCACTTTCGTGGCCTCGAACAACATTGTTCTGCTGAGTAATATGCATATTCTTATACTACCGGCGAGTTATTTTTTTGGCAATTTTATATTATGCACATAACGTTTAAAGGTGTTGTGGTAAAATAAACTTTTTGGTAGACTTACTTGGTGTGTCTAGCCGGTGTCCTGAGTCCTGACACTCTCAAACTAGGAATATCCTACATTAATTCAAATACGCCAATATAAAATCATTATGACAGTTCTAAATATTTAGCCCAGTAGTCTTTTATACTAGTATCTATGCTCGGTTCCTACATCTTTTTATAATTGAGGCCTTCACTTGTTATAATAATTGGCCTGGGACGGATAGAAGTGTTGGTATTTAAATGTGTCTTTAAATGGCTTTGCGCGGAGCTTTTAGTGGCTGTGATTTTTTATTACGGAGTGTAAAATCAATCGTAAGGTCAGCCTAACGAATAATTATTATGCACTGTTCGTCGTACGGTCATCGACGATACCATCTAACATAGGCTAATAGCTTTAAAGATCACTGTGCATTGTGGCAAAGTGGTAGCGCGTTTGAGTTCTATGCGAAAGATCGGCACTTCAAATCTTCGATCGGTCGTTTTTTTACCGTTCTATTTAGAGTTTAGACATATATTTTTCTGCAATTAATGATATCATTACATTCGGCCTCGTCGCGGACGCAATTCTACGTCATAGATAATAAAAGTGTTGAAAGTGTTATGAAGTGAATCACAAGGTTCGTCCCTGTGCCACCAACGTCCGCGTCAAGTGCTGAGTGCATTTTGAGGAATAATTTGGAACGAAATTGGAATGAAAGTAACAAACAAAACTGAAAGAAGGTCCATGTGTAATGTTGGCCTAGCCGTAGGCCCTTGTTCAGCCATTCAGCACTGCTATGCCTAGCGTAGGTATTTTGTCAGCACTTCATGAACATACAACTCAAATGTCGTCTTAATTATTACGATGTGAAATAGTTTGTCAATGCATTTTTCGAAAGTGCAACTGACCGTAGGCCCTATACGCATTCATAGAGGTATGTTTAAATGTTTTTTTTTTCTCCCTAAATTCGTTTTGAAAATTGTTAATAGTGGTGTTATGTTTTTTATTGTATTTTCGCCTTTCTCGCATTGCAATACAGTGATATAATCAATCGTATTACCTAAAATAAAATCCATAGTAAATAGTTATATGTGCATAAGTCACCCCAGTTTTTATCTTGCATAAACCACCTAGTGATTGCTCCTGCAGAAGGTAAAAAGTGGAATCACAATACTAGCACTAGGCCTATTTAATCAGAAGAAATCTTTTTTTTATATTGCAAGTATTGTTTTCATTTTAGCTTGTTTTTATCGGCAAGTTTGTAGTGAAAAGTGACCAAGATGTAAGAATAGAACTGTGTTATTTTTAAAGTTAATAGCAAAATGTGGTTTTATTTAACCATTTGGCCGTGTTATTTTGGTTTTATTAAATAAAACCAAAACACACACCTCTATGCATTCATACAACTGACCAGTCACATCATTGTTTTGCCATCATTGCCTGTGCAACCACAAAGATGATTTGGTTTTAAAAACTACTTCTCCCTCAATAAAATGTCCGCGACCCTTTATCAATCCATAATGGCTCGAATACTAACTAAGTGTATTTACTACCATTTTAAAGCGTAAAAGCACGTATAATATGCGTTCAAACACAATGTTTTCAACGTTATTACATGTATTGAGCCTATGCCGTCAGCTAGACTACCCCCGAACGAGCGGCCATATTGACGAACGCGCGCGCTATCTACATTCTCTTGTTTCCTCGAATTGCAAAACGATGGATGTCACCCCATATGGTTTTAGTATTTAAATGTAAAGTAGGTAGGCCTCTATTAGTGTAAATGTGATCAATGAGTGACTCGTGAGGAGATTTACTCTTGTTGGAAGTCGAATTATTTGCTCCAGTCCAAACTCCCCAAGACATTGATCTAAGAGTTGTAAGTTATTGCTTGGTTTAAATCTGCATATGTTGAAATAACCTGCTATTGTAAGTCTACAATTCAGGGGATACGTTGATAATACATCAGATAAGGTAAAAAAAAAATGCATCAGAAGAACTGGAAGGTCTATACACAAATGTCACATATAAATTAGGTTGTTGATTACATGTTAGTTTGAATCCAAGTAATTCAATATCTGGCCGAGTAACTTGATTAGACATTGAAGAATTAATTGTATCTTTAACATAGTTTGCAACTCTTCCACAAGTCTTACTCTCTCTATCTAATCTATATAGTTTATGTTTATAGTTTTTTTACTGCAAGACCTTCCGCCATGTCAATAACATTTTGCATTGTTAGAAGTGATTTGCAATTATTGTGGGTAATTTTTTATGAAACATTATTTTTATCAGACAAAAATATCACTGTATCACCGACAGTGTTGGCTCGAGCGCTAAGCGCTCGACTCTGATTCGTGAGGTTCCGGGTTCGAATCCCGTCCAGACAAGCAATCCTGACTGAAGGTTTTTTCCGAGATTTTCTTCAGTCGTTAATGTGAATGCAAGGGGTTGAGTCCTCTTAAATAGAATAGAATAGAATATTTATTTGGGTTCAATTTTTACATGTTGATGACAATAATTTTATATTGTGTTACCCTTTTTTAGCCCTCGGACATCCCTTCACAATTGTCCTATCCGCAATATACCTAGTTAGTCACCTGAAGAGGGTCACATTGGTTAATTCTGATGTATATAACCTACAGCGGGCATCCTACAAAAATTAATTAATTTATTTATTAATTTATCACTGTATCAATATCAAATCAATCATTTATCGCAATTCAATCAACAATATCCAGTAGCGTGTTGAACCGACAGTGGGTCTCATAGGTAGGTCGAGTCCCGCCACGGGCAATCCTGAGCAAACTTTTCCCGAGGTTTTCTTCAGTTGTGAAGGCGAGTGCTAGGATTGAGTCCTCGGACAATCCTCAACCAAATACCCTACACTACACCGTAACGTTCTAGTTTCAACCTGAAGAGGGTCGCACCAGGTAAATCTGATGTGATGTATACACGAAAAATTTTTTATCAAGTTTTTACGCAATATTATGCCAACAGTCCCAATATAGACCAATAAGGGCTGAAAGTCACCTCAGACCTAAAGTGTAGGTCTATGCTAGTGTCAGTTTGAAATATAGGACTTAATTCTTCGAGGTATCATCAACAAACCTGGTATAATCAATGGCTAAAAGACTCGTAATTAAACGATTTTTAGCGAACGATTTTACACCTGCTTTGCTTGGCTGTTGTGTGTTAGTGGTGTAATTGGAGAATGCAAACTTGCTGCCGAAAAGTACACTGCTTTACAATATGTAACACTATTTTGTATTTGGAGTGAAACTTACTACCATTACAAAGCAAGAAACCCGTTTGAAAATTAGAATATTCTTGAAAGTCATAATATTTAAAAACAGGATTGCGACCTCAGCAACCGACTGCCCTCCAATCCCTACTGGAGATGTGAGGTTATGGTAAATTATGTTTGTGTTGTGACGCGATATTGTAACAAACTTGTAGGCCTAGGTCAAGTTATGGTAAGGAGGTTCAACATGTCTGTAGAAAGCAAAGCGCTGCAACACTTCAGGTTTAGCTATGCAGATGCTGCATTGGTCCAGAATGTAAGTGGTGTATCCGTGAATATATTTCGGGAAAAGTTAAAAAAAATAATCCACAAAAATAAAATAGTTTCGATGATGACTTGACCGTTGACGCACTATTCAAGTGGGGTGTTGGGCGATGAACAACATCTTTAGGCTAGTAAGCGAATTTAATATGTTTATTGTAAAATTGTTATAAAATTATTTATTAGTATTGAAATATCTTGGCTAAGCTGCTCCATCCCCCCCCAAGCGGTCTCGATGCGCGCCGCTACAGTCTGTGCTGGCATTATTGAGTTATTGCGCTCCAGGATTCACAGAACGTTCTTGTCAATGGTGTTAAGGTTTTAAACATTTTTGTGTTTTATTGTAAAGTCATTGGTAAGGTGACCATATTTTGAAAGTAACTAACCGGGACAACTAAATTGCAAGTATATCTACTTTGCACTCCATGTACCATTTCAGGGTCTGGGGCAGAGCCCCAGCCACTGGAGGCGATTTTTTTCGAGATATATTTGCGTCAAATGTCCAGAAACCAGCTTTCTGACATGAAAATATGAATTAAAAATTGTTTTAATATGTATATTTTTGCAGTCAAATCTTTATAGGGGTGGTTTAAAAAAGGATAGTCCAAAAAAATGCAAGCACTGGGGAAAAATAATGCGTGTAACGTATTGATGGGGCACATACAAATGAAGTCCTAATCAATACAATAAAGATAATTAAAATCTTTAAAATTTGATAAAAAACTTTTGTCTGAACCAGGGAAATTAGTTTGGGGTACGTTATAAAAAAAAAACTTTTTGGGTTTGCTGTTAAACATTTGGTTTTTTCATTATATAAAACAATATCAATGCAGATTGCAAATAATGACTGAAAAAATTTTAGTGGGTGCCCTGTGCAGTCCTGTTTTTTTAATTTCGAGTCTCCAAGTACTTTAAATAACTCGAGATCATTAAATTTAAAGTCCGAGTTCTTCGTTTTTTTGAATTTCACTATTACTCTTTGTTTTATTTATTTAACCCCCATCCTTTTCATTTAAAAGAACTTTTTACAAATGAGGAAAACCGAATAAACTAAATACATAATGCAGACAAAAAATTTTTGGTAAAAAAATTAAAAATGATATTAAATGCTTTTAAATTATGAAAAAATAAAAATAGTGGGGGGAAAAAAAAGGAAAAGGTAAAGATAAAAAAAGGTAAAAATAAGAAAAAAAAACAAGAAAAAAACATAAAATTTTTGTTTAAAATTGTTCCAAAAATAAAACTGTTTCAAGCAATGATACCGGAATCTAGTCAATTGCAAGCCCCCACATGGGGGGCCCCGTCCACCATCCATTTAGGCAGAAAAAATCATTGAAAAAAAATTTATTATTTTATAATAAAAGCAATAATGAACAAAAAAAAAAGAGAATGAAAAAATCATAGTCATACTAAAACTTTAAAGAAAAATTAACTTACAAAAACACACAGAAAAATGACCAAAAATAAAGGGTAAAAATCAATTCCCCTTTGTTGTTTGATTCATTATCATTGCGTCAATTTACTTTGAAATTATAAAATCCCTAGCTCGAAAACTGGTTTTAAAATATTATAAAAAATTGAATTCCAAAAGGATTATTTATTCTTTTACAATTATGTTAATTAATTTTATTCGTTGATATGAAAAATAGTTGCTTCAAAGTGTAAGAGAAAACAGTTATGTTAAAATAACTTTTTAGTGCATTTTTTTATTATTTGTGCCAAAAAAATTTCAGAATTTCCCAAAAGAAAAAAATTTTATAAAAAGAGGGGCTTTTTATGGATATCGGGGTTGGTAAGGAAACGCAAGAATGAAACGTTTTTTACGTGGTACCTCGAGCGCGACCGGCCCCCTCCACCAAAATCATTATTAATACTCGAACCCCCCTAGAGAAAAAAAATTTCCCCGGAAGGGAAGACCTACCTATTTCACCTAGTTATTTTTATTAAAGGGAGTGTATATTTTCAAGTAAAAAAGTTATCCTTCCACCGGTACAGTTGACAGAATCCCCGGGACTTTCCCCCCCAAAAAATTGCAAACCGGTACAAATACGTTATTTTTAATGGGTTCTCGGGACCCCGGTCAAAATTGTTCTGAAACGGTACTGTAGGGTCAAACCGTATTGGGTCACCTTAGAATTGAGGGTTTGCCCTTGTTTTTTTTCATTTTGATTTATGTAACAATTTTGCTTTTTCTCTGCTGTTCAAAGGGCTAAAAACCCAAAAATTATTTTTTACCACTGATCTATACACAATACTACATTTAAAATGACCGTTTTAAAAAATTTATCTTGTAACTGTGTTTTAACACGAATTTTTCTTTTTTTTGGGATCCAGAAATTGGCAAAAATTGGGTTTTTTTGGAAAATTTCCTAAATACTTAACCTGCTTTCTTTTTGGGTCCCAAAGATCTAGAGCATAGTAAAAATCTAAAATCCCCCTTTATACATCGTGTTTGAAACTGTCCCCAATTACCCTAAAACCGCAAAAATATGCATTCCAAAATAAACCCCCCATGTTGGGAAATCAGCATTTTTTTGACCGAACTACTTGCCCAAATTACAAAAAAATATAGGAATTTACAGAAAAGGCTGCGAGTACGCAAAAAAGGGGCCAAATTTTTTTTTGGATCAAAACCTCCAAGGTCACGGGCATAAAGATCGCCCCTGTTTTTCTTGGGGGAGTTTTTGCCGATGGGCCCTAGCTCGAAAAATATCATGTTGACAATTTTTTTGGGAGGTATGGGGGCCCCCAAAAAATTTTTCTGTTAATTGAAAAATTCATTACTATTACTTAAGAAATATATTTTTGAGTTTAGCTTTTAAATCCCCCTTTAAATGAGGGGACGGTTTATTAACTTTTCATTTATTTATTTTTTATTTTTATTGATATTTTATAATATTATTATTATTTGATTATTTAAACATTTTACTTTCTCGGGGGAAACCTGCCCAGGGTGCAAGCATCCCATCTTTTTCGGTCAAACTATAAGGTAAACTAATTCCTTGCTTTTTCCCATTACGACTTAAGAAAACCCTGGATGAAACTTTCAACGGGATTCGAACCCGGGTCGCGAATAGTTCGCTTTTTACCTTGAGTACATCCATCAACAGGCAAACATAAAACCAAAACCTGGGTGGAATATTGGGTAAAAAATGGGTGCGTGGACAAAACGAAAATAACCCAAACATAAATATCTTTGAATTTTATTTCTTTGGTGAACATATGACTACAGATAGCAGATAGTATGACAAGCAGACTGTCAGTTTGTTTTTAGTTTATCGTTTCAAAAAAAAATAACCCGATCAATACTTAGAAAAACATCTTATATGTAAATTCAAATTTATCAAAAGGATTTAATTTAATTTAATCCCCATTTTTGTAAACAACTTGAAATTTTAAGAAATAATTAAAAGGGGAATCCCTATAGAATGAAAAAAATTCAAAAACGAAAAAACAGTTTAAAGGGAAAAAAAAGAAATAAAAATTTGTTTGTTAGACTTTCCCACCTGAACGAATATGAGCATTTGTCGCACAAAAATTAAACCGCAATCAGGAAAATATTAACGGAAAAACACAGAACGTATTTTTTCCTTCAGTTAAAAAATTGAAAAAAAACGGTACTAAATACTTCTGACTAAAATTTTTAATATATTCTAGCGCACACGTTATTTTTATTTGTAATTCCCGCGTATTTCTTAGCCAAGGGATTTTTTTGTGCCGCCTCTACAAAACAGGGGCGCACCCACGAACAGTTGTTTTTAACGGGGGGTGACTCTTTTTATTGTTTTTTGCTGGGCCCCCGGTTTTTTAGCAGTTTGGCGTTACGTTTTTTTTTTTTTTATAAATAATATTTACACGTTGTTAAAAATATTTTTAAAAATTTTACGGTTATGAGGAAATATCTCGTTTAACTGTAAGTTTTTGCCATTACTTTTACCAAATTTAAATTACCTATTTGCATTAGCATATCAATTTTTGTGCCATTATGGGATCCCCCTCCCCATCCGATTGATTTATTCGCATGCCGGTCTAGCAGCTGTGAGGAATCTTCAAAAAGTGACTTAAAAAAAACTAAAAAAATTAGTTTAGGGGTGTAACGACATTAGGGTTTTCCAATTGACCGCCTCCCCTGTAAATTTTGGGAAAGGGAGATCACAGGGGGAGGGTATAGGGGGGCCCCGGGCGAAAATTTTGAAATTCAGATTTTTTTGAGTGCGTTTGGAGCATTTTAGAAAATATGTGGCTTGGCAATACGGGAAAAAATGTATATAGCTTTTTTTTCAGTCAAAAATGACTGATGAGTGCTGCATTGACAGCGGACTGGTGGAGTCTTCGGCCCCGGCCCCGCTCGGCTCGTCGCTGTCGGGGGCGAGTTCGGTTTTAAGGGGGGGGGGGGGGTTGCCGGTTAGGTCATGGGGGAAAGTGGAGACTAGCAATGTTTATTTGTTAGTGGGGATTTGGTAAACTAGGCATATTTGAACAATAGTATCTGTATCTTATTAGGTACTATAAAAGGATCTTTGTCACATGACCAGAGTTACAGTCCACGTCATCGGATAAAAACCTGGCTGTCCCACCTTACAGCATCGCTAGACTCTAGCCCACCACACCCACCCCCCACCTTTATTTCCCCCTCCCCCCCCCAGAGTTACGCCACGTCATCGGACCACCCAAAAACCAGGCTGGACCTAAGCATCTGCTAACTCTAGCCCATCACATCATTTTCAAACCCCACCTGTTTTTTGCCCCTCCCCCCCCCCCCGTTTAACAGCGCCCTTCCCCCATGCACTCCAAAATTTAAAGATCTTAAAAGGGTTCGTCTAAAAAAATCGCGTAACCCCCACTCGTCGTCTCGATCATCGCGTATTATCAAAATTTTTACCGTTTAAAACTTGCTACCAACTTCACGCATCCCATTTTAAAACATCTTTTAAACTAGATCAAGGAAGGTACTCAACTCTTTTTCCCCGTTCACAGGGCAAAACCCCACTCGACAATTTATTACCATCTCCAATTTAAAATTGGAAGCTCTTCCGTCAAACATCAGGGACACCCATATCAATAGTTATAATATTTTTAAAAGTAAAATCCATGAATTATATTTCACAAAATGCCATGGGAATACTGAATAACATTATAACATAAATAAACACAAACTCACTTTACGCACTTTTTGGTAAGTGTTTTATTTCTGACCGGTATTGTTGGTGTTGGGGTTTATTTTTTTTCCTCCCGGCTAAGGCTTGGTTTTTTAATTACTGAATAAAATCTCTCTCTCTCTCCTCTCTCTCTCTCTCCTCTCTCTCTCTCTCCTTCTCTCTCTTCTCTCTCTCTCGGGTCGGGGCCACATCACCGAATATCCACTGCACACAATACCCACAACACCGAATTCCACAGTTGAAAAATGTTAAAGTATTTCTGAATGGGTCGTAAGACCGAATAATTTTATTTTCAGAGTCCAAACACAGAATAGGTCACATCACCGAATACCCACAACACACAATCGCCACAAGACCGAACATCGTAAATCTAAAGTAAGTTGTGTGAAGAACGACCCGTCCTGCTAGTGCCACAACACCGAATTCTTCGGTCTTGTGGCAATTGTGTGCTGTGGATACCTGTGTCACAACACCGAATAATTCGGTCCTACGACCCATCCAGTATGTACCACAACACCGAAACTTTCGGTCTTACGACAGGGTATGCCACACGACCAATAATTCTGAAATACTTTAACATTTTTCATCTGTGAATTCGGTGTTGTGGGTATTGTGTGCAGTGGATATTCGGTGATGTGATGATCAAAACGATGTTTTTGAAACGTCACTGTTTCACGCACCCTGCGTAAACTCCTCTATGCAACCCGCTAGACTTAGGAGAGTTGAAGTAGGCATCTGAGAAGGCGCGACACTGTCAGTCCTAATGACTATTGTTGCTCTAGTACCAAGGTTATCCGCTAGTTGGGCGCTACTGGTCAAATTTACGCGGGATTTGAACTAGGATGGGATGAAAGTGCTCCTCGTAAGCTGACAAATTGTCAGACGTCTGTGAATGAAGGGCTGGTTCTCTTTTAGACATTCTAAAATAATATCAATTCACGGCGGAAATGTACTGAAACAAAGATAAATTATAAATCACTATGTTTAATCCCTCTGCAGGACCCAAGGGTTCCTACGCCACTGTATTGGAAGGTAAGCTTGAGCCTTAGGTGTCTCATCTCCAACCGTTGTTACATAAGTTACGCTTTTAGGTTTATGTATAAACGCCTTTTGCATATTAAAGTTTGGAAACCCATTCATAGATAAGGGTTTACGGAGACTAGACAGTTCTTCTTCAATGGTCTCTTCATCTGATATTCGTTTTCAACGACTTTACTTTGGGAACCAAAAACACTTTATCACCCATAAAAAATCCCTTAAATCCCCATCGGGTGGGTGGTATCAAACATCCCCTAAATGAAAATGTTAATAATTGAATTTAGAAAAATCGTTTTATAATTTAAAACCTAACAACCATGGTATTTAATTAACATTTATTGTAATATTTAATAAAAAATGTTTTAATTGATAGCAAATAGTTTAAGGCCATTCTAGACGCTAAATTGACTTCATTGAAGAGTTGCTTCTTGTAACTAATTATTGAAATAACATGTATTAGGCTATGAAAAAAAACAAAAAAACAAATATTGTCCCTATTTCCGGGGCGTACCGGCTGTTTAATTTGCATATTGCGCCTAATTGCACTAGGCCTATCAAGTCCAATTTCAAAACGGCTTTTCAGATTATCTTCATTTTTTTAAATTAATTTCGTCATCTCTTTGTTCATATAGTGAACAAGTTTCGTAAGGTTATGCGGAAGGATTACAACTCACAAGTTATGAATTTTTTATTTAACCCTTTGAGTTGAGTGTTGGGGCAATTTTATGGGGCAAATAAAAAAATTCATAGCTTGTAATCCCTTTCCGCAAACCTTACGAAACTTGTTCACTATATGAACAAAGAGATGACGAAATTAATAAAAAAAATGAAGATAATCTGAAAAGCCGTTTTGAAATTGGACTTGATAGTGCAATAAGGCGCAATATGCAAATTAAACAGCCGGTACGCCCCAAAAATAGGGGCAATATATATTTTTTTTCATAGTCTAATACATGTTAATTTAACAATAAGTTACAAAAAGTAACTCTTCAATGAAGTAAATTTAGCGTCTATCAATTTAAGTGGGTTTTTTTGTTGGGGGGGGGGGGATAGGGGGGAGTAGTTCGGAGTCTTATTTCTATTGGTACAATAATGTTTTATTTTCTCTCGTTGTTATAAATAGTAATTAAATAGAGCTTAGTTTAAAAACCATAAGACAATAATGGCATAAAGATGGTATATAACTGTGTATGTAAACGTACATAAAATTCAGATAAATGACTACAAACTTGTGGCTTCATTGTAACAATAACCTCTTTATGCCAGTGTGGCTTATAAACTTTGCTCTATCTACTTACAATCTACAACATTGTGACAAACATAAAACATTATTGTGGCAGTAGAGATGAAACGTTTTACGAATATATTTCAAAAATACAAATTTTAACCTTAACCCCAATTACTCATAATTTTTTTAACAATTAAAAAACCTATACAGGCTAGTATTAGCAGATTTAAGGAAAACGCCAAGTCATTGTTAAACGAGTTCAATGTTGAGTACCCGGAAACATTTGCATTTAATATGATAGGCTAGGGAGGAGAGAGTAGAGACACATGCTGGATCCAGCCTTAGGGAGGGGGAGGAAAGGGAATGTCACATGGATTCTCAACACATGGCTCGCTCATTCGTCTAATGCAGTGGCGTAAATGAGAACCCGACGCCCCCGGAGCAGGTGGGGGTTCGGTGTGTAAGAGGGCCCGGCCTGCAAAACGAACTGGTCTTTTTATTGCCATACCAATTTCAAATAATTGTGTCTATCTTTTACACACAAGAAAACATAACACATTATTTTAACAACTAAATCATCAACTTGCATCTCCATTCTCTAGTTAAAATTTTTACTTGAGTTTTGTTATTACACTGTTAAACATCGAATAACAATTTCAAAATGGTGGTAAATGTTGGGACCCTACTAGCTTTCGAAAGCTTCTTCAGAGCGAAATAACACGTAAAATAGTTTGGAAATGGGTTAAATAAGTCAAAATGCAAATTTCATTGTAAAATATATTTTCTTCAGCTGTACCAAAAGCCGTGGCAATCGTAGCAGTACAATTATCTGTACATACATTTCTTCGATGAAAAGCAGTATTAACATCAACGACATGTTGGAGGGTTTCGAAGATCACCTGAAAATTTCTCCAAGATCGGAATATTCGTTAAGAGTGAACAAACTTAAATAGAAAAATAGTAAGATTCCGATGTTCATAAGATTTTTTTATCGTACCCAAAAAAGAGACAGGTCTAAGTTCAGAGATTTCAAAGGTCCTCTGAAAATTTCATCAGGATCGGAGTAGCCATTTTCCGGTAGTGCGCGAACAGACAAAAACTTAAAAAAAAAAAACACCCGAGGTATTTTTCTCATAGTCCAAAGAAAGTCTTCACTACGAAAGCAACGTTGATCCAATCCAATAAAAGACCAAAGGTACCAAAGGGAGGGGGAGTAGTAGTTTTAAACGGAAATCAGTACTTATAATTAAGCCAGTAGTTTACAGCAATTAAATAATTTTATGGTGTATGGGGAATTATACCTAAAAGTTATCTGATGATTTCGTTGTGATCGATTTGACTCATTACCTAGGGGTACGCCTTGGGTTCAATAATCCGTTGAATAATTGATTATATTGCCGAATTGTGTTATTGTATTTAATATATTTTTTTAAGTTACTAGCGCACATTGTGGTCTGGCGTGCGTAGGTTTGATAATTATCTTTTTGTCGCAAATAAAATAGTATCGGTACGGTCAATTATTGTCAAAGTTAATACTGATAGCATTGCATTTGCTAATCCTCCCCCCCCCCTCCTCCTCGCCTCGCACACACAATAATTCACAAGTATAATAATGTTGCTGCATTTTTATGCATGTATTACATAGTACAGTATATACTTACAAATAAGACAAGACAATAGTGTGCCACCCTTAGGCATGAACTAAGATATTAGAAAATATGGTAATTTTTTGTTTTAATACATTAACTTCTGGATTATACTACTGCCATGTGTTATGCAGATAGTATTTAAATTGATTTCGTTTTCCCATTGCTTTGGCCTGCGACAGACGCTTGGTAATATTGTTGGATGAGCGTAGCGAGCGTAGCGAGCGAAGCGAAGATTCCATTTCACTACACTGGAGAAAAAAATCCGGAATTTTTTTTTTTTTTTTTCTTTCTTTCTGTATTTTTGTGTGTCTGTTAACACGATTCCGGCTAAACCGATACTCCGATTGCGATGAAATTTCATGGAGGCCTTCGAAATCTCTGAACTTAGAACTGCCACGTTTTTGAGCGCAATCGGGAAATTTTTTCTCATAAAAAACGCAAGTTTACGATTTTTTTCGATTTTTAAAAACTTTCTTCGACTTATAACACCTACATGCTTTAACCGATTGTAATGATTTTTTTCACAGAACCTTAATTTCATGAATTAAGATATTCGTGCGAAATTTGAGCGTAATCAAAAAATTATTTCTCATGAAAATCGAAATTTTACGTTTTTTTTTCTTTTTTAAAACAATTCTTTGACTTATAACACCTATATGCTTTATCCTATTGTAATAATTTTTTCACAGAACCTTAATTTTATAAATTCATATATTTGTGTAAAATTTGTGCGCAATCGAATAATTATTTCTTATGAAAATTTCAATATTACGATTTTTTCCTTTTTTTAAATTACAATTATAAAATTTAAAATTTAAGTTAATTTTTCATTTAATTTAATTTAATTTTTTAAAAATCTTCAACTTAGTAATGATTTTTTCACAGAACAACAGAAAATCCGCATAACACATGGCAGCTCTATGCACCAATTACGCTCATCCAACAACGCGGCGGGACTTAAGCGTTTTCCTAGTTTTAATTTTTACGACGACGACATGAGGATCAGGGGCGCACATTACATTACACACTACATTACAATGTAAGTCGAACAAATTTTGTAAAAACAAAAAAAGCGAAAATTTGTGATCTTTATAAGAAATAATTTTTTTATTGCCCATGAAAAAATCATTACAATCGGAAAAAGCATGTAGGTGTTATAAGTAGAAGAAATTTGGTAAAAATCGAAAATATCGTAAAATTGCGATCTTCATGAAATATAATTTTTCAATTGCGCTCAAATTTCAGATGATAATATTAATTCATGAAATTAAGGTTCTGTGAAAACGTCATTACAATCGGATAAAGCATGTAGGTGTTAAAAGTCGAAGATGTTTTTTTTATCGAAAAATATCGTAAAATAACTAAAATTGCGATTTTCACGAAAAATAATTTCTCGATTGCGCTCAAAAACGTATCAGTTCTAAGTTCAGAGATTTCGAAGGCCTCCAGAAAATTTCTTCGCAATTTGAAATAACGGTTAAAATATCGTAAAATTGCGATTTTCATGAAATATAATTTTTCGATTGTGCTCAAATTTCAGATGATTATATTAACTCATAAAATTTTGGTTCTTGTAGAAAAATCAGTACACTTGAATAAAGCATGTAAGTGTGAAAGTCGAAGATTTTTTTTTAAACGTAAAAAATCCTATAAAAAAACGTAATATTGCGATTTTCACGAGAAATAATTTTTCTATTGAGCTAAAAAACGTGGCGTGCTAAGTTCAAACATTTCAAAGGCCTCCAGAAAATTTCATCGCAATCGGAGTATCGGTTTATTCGGAATCGTGTTAACAAACATACAAAAATACAAACAGAAAGAAAGAAAGGAAAAAAAACTTCCGGATTTTTTTCTCCAGTGTAGAGAAATGAATCTTCGCTTCGCTCGCTACGCTCATCCAATCATAGCATATATAATTTCATATATATTCCCCATAAAGTTTCATCAAGATCGGAGTAGCCGTTTGCCAAATATTACGAAAATATCTCATTAAAAAATCGAAAAAAATAGTAAAAGTACGATAATCATAACAAATATTTGATCGACGTACCCAAACACGTGGCAAGTCTACGTTCAGAGATTTAGAAGGTCCCCTCAAATTTTTATCAAGATCGCAAATGCCGTTTGCCCGGTAGATCTCGAACAAGCAGACAAAAATACAAAAACCCCCCCCCACCCAAAAAAAAAAATGGGGGGTCAGTGAAATTAAAGTCTTCGCTTTGCTCATCCAAAAAGTAAGCTGAAAGCTGGAACGGTATTTGGCGGGAAACACGGTCACAATATGCAACGTCACGATTAGCTATTAGCTAATTGATTTGATTTGATGGATATTGCTTAACGTCTCATATTTATGCAACTTGGCTAATCGAGACGAAGGGAGGGACGTTAGGGGTGACGCTGGGGGACAAGGGTGGATAGGCCTGTGCTGGTCAGAACCAGCCACAAGCATATGGGGAGGGCAGGGGTTCCCCACGTCGTGGTCGTCTTCGTCTGTGTCATCATCCGTCAGTGTTGTCATTGTCGTCGCCGTCGGGGAGGTAATAAAAAGGGAAGGGAAAGTTCCCCGACGACGATCCAGAGCTCGCCATTAGTTTCAGGGAGAAAAACTCCCCTAATCACGGGCCAAACCACGAGAAGGTTGCGAGTTGGAATTTGATAATCAGACACTAAGTTATTGAATAATTAAACTAGTGGGGCATTTTGTGGGCGACTTATCGAAGCATTTTAAACGTCATTTGTAACAAGTATGCATAATAAACGTGTATATGTAATTTCAGGGGTGCAGTCGCAAACAAAATAGTACCAGGGCGGGCGGTCAATCGTCAAAGTCTATTCTATACCGATAATATTGCATTGCTACCCCCCCCCCCCCCCCACCCCGCAACAAAAGAGAATTCCCACTGAATTTTTAGGAATGTTTTCTATAGTATAGTATCCTATTTAAACATAAGTAAAAACTTGATGACTTTGAATGACTTTGTAGTGATGTTGCACTGGCGTGCATTTCATGAGTCTACAAAAGCGAGCTAACAGCAATGCTAGTCTGTCATCACCATCTCTATTCTCTAACATTTTCCTCCGTGCCCCTAGTAAGATGCAACCTTCAACTCTCAAATGTCTAAAGGGTTGCCTAGCGAACGCAAGGTAGTTACACAAACCCGTTTCAAAAACATTATTTGAAAAGGAACAATGTTTCGGTGTTGTGACCCGTCCTGGATGGGTCGTAAGACCGAATCATTCGGCATTGCGGCGTCAAAGCTTTCGGTGTTGTGGAGATTGTGTGATGTGGGTATTCGGAGCAAAGTCACCCGTTTCGGTCTTATGACCCATCTAGATAGGTCGTTCGTCACAATTTTGAAAAGTTGTGATGAACGACCCATCCTGCTAGTGCCACAACACCGAATTTTTCGGTCTTGTGGCAATTGTGTGCTGTGGATACCTCTGTCGAAAATATTCGGTCTTGTGGCATAGTCTGTTTTTCGGTGTTGTGGGTATTGTGTGCAGTGGATATTCGGTGATGTGGCCCCGACCCTCTGCTATGGAATGAATTTGGACTTGAATTGTATACTAGCAGGTCGAATATAACTCTCCGAAATCAAATACACAATACACTGCTTTCTAGGTATACTGGGAGTATAAATAAATAATAAATAATTAATATTATGTGTACAATATATTTGTTTCGCTATTGGCAATAGAGCATCATCATTATAATTGCTTGCAGAATTTACTATTGTATACGTATATATTATTGTCAATCAATTTTCAACATCAATCCACAGTTATTAGTATATCTAATATTAGTTTAGTAGAAATAGTAGTAGTAGTAGTAGTAGTAGTAGTAGTAGTAGTAGTAGTAGTAGTAGTAGTAGTAGTAGTAGTAGTAGTAGTAAATTAGTAGTAGTAGTAGTAGTAGTAGTAGTAGTAGTAGTAGTAGTTTTTTTTTTTTTTTTTTTTAATTGTTCTTTATTTGGAAAAAATACAAAATACAACAATTTCAGACTCCGCAAAACTACTTACGTAGCTTGTCTGCAGAGTCTCTTTAACAACAAAACATATACAAACAATATCTCTGACTCTCATTTTGTCGTGATACAATAAATTCAGATAACAAAAATTGAAAAACATTCTAAAACTAAAGAGTAACACAATAGTATACAATATAAGAAACATTATACTACCATATAACCACCCCACCAAAGATTACATAACTTCAAAAACAAAAACAAAGACAAATCATAGACGATAATATTCATTCCCTTTTTATAATCCATTCTTTTATTTTCCTCTTCACCTCATTCATAGATTTTAATGATTTTAAATTGTCAGGTAAGGTATTTAAGTATTTAGGTACAATAATTTTTCTTTCCTGATCTCCATAAGTGTTGTATCTGGTTGCCGGTATTAAAAATCTATCTCTATTTCTTGTATCATATGTATGTTGCGTCACAGCTAAGTAATCTTTGTCAAAATAGTTATTCGTTAGTATCATATATTCATGTAGTTCATTTACAAACATTAAACCTACATTACCATTTATGTCATACTTGTGAGGATACATGATCTTAAAAATACGTTTCTGAATGTTAACAATATCTTGCACATATGTACCGGATGTAGCACCCCATGCTAGCAAGCCATACCTAATTATAGACTCTACAAGAGCGTGATAGACAACTTTTAAAACACCCCCCTTGACATATTGCTTTAGAGTTTTAATTCTATACAAAGCTGATCTAAGCCGATTACATAATTTCTCAATATGAAAACTCCATTTGAAATTGTGATCTATTATGACACCTAAATACGTAAATTCTGTTACGTTTTCTAGGTATCTTTTACACATACAATTATCATTTATTGACAGTAATCCCCTTCTATGATTTGCATGCAAACAGGCGTTTTCATGAAACACAATTTCTATTTTCTGATGGGACATAAAGGGAGTGTGTATATAGATCACTTTGGTTTTCTTAAAATTAATTGTTAGACCATTATCGTGAGCCCATCTCAACAAATTTATAAAATCACGCTGCAGTAGCTTTTTAGCAATTTCTAGATTTTTGTGAACTATCACCAGCGCTGTATCGTCAGCGTACAAAAATGCAAAGCAATTCTTTACTTCCTTTTAACATGTCATTCACATAAATGAGGTAAAGCAAAGGGCCCAGAATAGATCCCTGTGGAACTCCTGACGTGATTTCAACATTTTGCTTAGAACATTATTGACTTTAACAGCCATGCATCTGTTTGAAAGATAATCTTGAAACCAGTCTAATGATGGCCCCGATATTCCCACTATATCTAAAGCATGCAATAATCGTTTGTGCAACAACGTGTCGAAAGCTTTGCTGAAATCTATAAAAATTGTTAAAACATTAAGGTTGTTGTTTAACGCCCCCTTTACAATATCTGCGAAGTCGTCAAGCAGTTTCCCTGTACTTTTCCCTTTTTGGTACCCATATTGTTTTGTATCAATTATTTTAAAATCATTTAGGTATTTAATTAGCAAATCTGCCACGTACCGTTCCATTATTTTCTCTATTGACGGCAAAATAGAAATAGGTCTATAGTTAGAAATCTTTGTGATCGCCATTTTTGTAAACAGGTCTAACAATCGAGCGCTTTAATGGGAGCGGGACACAACCCCACGAGAAAGACAGATTCAAGAGATGGGCAATTACAGGACTAATACTTCCAGCACATAATTGCAAGTCTTTCATTCGAATACCATCTGCACCGGGACTTTTTTTGCTATCAAACTCCTTTATTATCTTTTCCACGTCTCTTGAACTTGCTCTTTTCAAATAAAGAGATTGTGTAGCTCGACCACTCTGTGAATCACATGTTTTTATAGAACAATCATGTTTAATACTACGTACACCCTCATTAAAAACATCGGCGAACTCATTTGCTATTTTTCGAGGTATACTGCCAGT
>JAMZAV010006190.1:0-90972 GCA_024449915.1 Sweltsa coloradensis
CATAATCTATACTAACATTTGAACCTCCGTGCGTGCTTATATTGAATCACGAGAGGCCGTCACTTCGTCGACCATGGACATAAAATAGTACTGGCATTGACCTCTGGAACCCACCTAAGGAACTTGAAAAAGTAGATATAAAAAAGATTCAACTATGCATTGATGAAAAAGCAGTAAATACAGATGTTTTGAATACTTTAACGTCACCTTTTTATGTTTTTTTGCCATGTAATTGACGGTTGTCAAACTATTTGACATATCGATTCTCACATTTATCTTGAAAGCTAAAAATAAAACGAATGTAATATGAAGAAAATTTAGTATAATCACCGTAAAACATAAGTAAATTATAGTATTGTTTTTAAGATGGCGCAAAACAAAAAATCGAGTGATTATTACTAGCCAGGAAGGCTTTGTTGACATGTGTGTTGTTTTCTTTATCTATTTTACTATTGTTACTTTGCAGTGTAAAGTGCGTTAAAAAACATCAGTAAGGCTAGTTGTGCCTTTGTCACGCGTCGTAAACATCACTTGATGTATATAACTAGGAAGCTTCGCAAACGCTTTTTCAGGCGCGTTGTTGGATGAGCGTGATTTTGAAAAACGAAAAAAGCGTAAAATTGCGATTTTCATGACAAATAATTTCTCAATTGCGCTCAAGTATCACACGAATGTATTAATTCATAAAATTCAGGTTCTGTGAACAAATCATTACAATCGGATAAAGCATGAAGGCGTTATAAGTCGAAGAAATTTTTTAAATTAAAAAAAAATCGTAAAATTACAATTTTCATGAAAATTAAGTTTTCGATTGCGCTCAAAAACGTGGCTAAGTTCAGAGATTTCAAAGGTCTCCAGAAAATTTCATCGCAATTGGAGTATCGGTTTAGCCGGAATCGTGCTAACAAACACACAAAAATAAAAACAGAAAGAAAGAAAGAAAAAAAATCCGGATTTTTTCTCCAGTGAAGTGGAATGGAATCTTCGCTTCGTTAGCTACGCTCATCAATAATATTGTGTTGTTTACAGAGAATACTGAACCGATTTGGAGGACGATTCTGAAGAAGATTCTGACCTGCCAGATTTACTTGTATTGCCAGACACAGAAAAGATTCCACTACCACAATTGCTTGAAGGTCGTCGAGTCGTCAACATTAGCCATCTTGTCAAAGAAATAAGTAAACTTGCTTCTCACAGAAACGTATGTACAACTGGAAAATATGAATTTCAACAAGAATACCGTTCTGGCATGATGTGCTACTTGGTGTACAAATGTTTTATGTGCGGGAAAAAAAAAACATATCGACAGAAGAAAAGCACAGAGAAAATGAATTGAATGATAGTCTTGTGTGGGGCACAACATCAATAGGTTGTGGATTTTCTCAAGCCCAAGAGCTCCCCTGTCCACGATGGAAGTTCCGATGATGACTAATACAAAGTGGAATGCCCATGAACTTTGTATTGAAAAGGTATATGAACACGTAATACTTTGAAGTCTCACACATTTTTTAGCATAACCATATATTTTAGTTCCACTACGGAAATGCATTTTACTTTTATCTTTTATTACCATTTATATAATATAAAAAATAAAATTATATTACTCAATTTAATTATTCAGTAAACACTCCCGCGAGGGATGATGAAATGGGATTCAAACCAGAAATTGAAAAACTATCCTAGCCGGGAAACGGAATCGAACCACATCGGATCTCTCGATTGGAGATCCGTGGTTCGATTCTCGGCTATATAATAATGTAATAATATGTTTAGTACATAATATAATATATAATGTACCTATTTTATTTTTACATATGCATTTCATGTATAATATTTTGTCTCATAACTTTAGGTGTGGGAAGCTCAGCTCGAGAAATACATGCGTGCAAATGGCGAACTGGAGCTACAGAGATTTCGCGAAAAATATCCCAATTTTAAAGGAACTCCTCACATAACCGTTATCGTGGATGGAGGATGGTGCAAGCGTTCGTACGGTCATGCCTTCAACGCATCGTCAGGGGTTGTAAGTGTGCTAAAATTGATTACCCTCGCTACATATTTTCAGAAAAAAAAATCATTAGTGGCATCTTATACAAAAGCTTATTAAAATTCGATAGTCAAAATAGCAAGTGGAAAACATTTTTGGTTGTGGTACGTAGAAGAGATTTAATACATTTTAAGAAGTTGGTTGGACACCATTGTTATGCAACCTGTTGTTGGCGCAAATCTTGATAGTGACTCGATAGCATCCCCACATTCAGTGGATAATGTAATAACGCCTCTCCAAAGTTCAACATCCTAATAAAATCAGTTCACACAAAATCGGACATCCCGACCCGGAATATAGTACACAGATTCCGTGGCGCTTCTTAAGCCCATCTTCATGAGAGGAAACATAACAGCCCGGACGGCTGACACAACAATAACTTTAATCGCACATACCAATTTGGCAACACCGGCTAAGAGGGTATTACAAACACACAATTTAAGACAACATCCCTTGATGACAGACTCCAACCCTGACATAACGCCGAAAAAACGTAAGATATGAGTCATATTGAAAATCTTAAAAGTCAAAATCGCCGACAAAGAAGTAAAATTTCTTATTTGAAGGAAGATCAGCATGAAACCTTATCGCGAGATTTATCAAGGGAGGAAGTTGCTAAGGGTGGTAGGAAATTTTTATCAGAATTTGCGTCAACGTTTTTCAGCATGTCAATACTCCACAAACCAAAGACACCTTACAACGAGGACAAAAAACAAGTTGCTTTGTTTGCAAGTTGCAAGGACAATTTAAAACTCTTGAATTTTTTTAAATCCGACAATCCAATCAAGAAAGTGTCACCCGGCTCCGGGTTCAACCTAAAGTTATTTACCAGATTCATTAGAGATGAGAGATTGTTACCTAGACAAAGCTGCGGATCATGAAGAAGCCTCTGTCATCTTGGGCCGCCAGACAACTTTCAAGAAGACTGTAGACGTCGAGGAACGTGGCGATTTCGAGGCAAGGATGGCGACCAAATCTGGCGAACTGGATGCCTCATTATCACTTAAGCTGAGTGCCAACTAACGATATAGAAATGACACGGAGAACGCTCTAGATATCCTTAAAGAGTACAAAAAAGGAGAGCTCCCGGTCGATTCAAAGTGGCCAACGTCTGCCATCAGAACGGCCTATACCCATATGACAGCGTGAGTATTAGCTGTTTGCACTAGGATTTGTTTGGTTAAACGTAGACTATTCCCGAACCGACCATTTAAGTTTGTTTTTTTGCAGTGTCGTGAGCTCCATTGGATTGGATTGGATATTGCTTAACATCTCATATTTATGCAACTTGGCTTATCGAGACGAAGGGAGGGACGTAAGGGATGACGCGAGGGGGGGGACAAGGGGTGGACAGGCCTGTGCTGGTCAGAACCAGCCACAAGCGTATGGGGAGGGCAGGGGTTCCCCCACGTCGTGGTCGTCTCCGTCTGTGTCATCATCCGTCTGTATTGTCATTGTCGTCGCCGTCGGGGAGGTAGTCAAAGGGAAGGGGAAAGTTCCCCGACGACGACCCAGAGCTCGCACATTAGTTTCAGGGAGATAAACTCCCCTAATCACGGGCCAAACCGCGAGAAGGTTGCATTATCTTGGTCCCGTTGTCCATAAAGGTTTTCACGACAAAGAAGTTTATGGCCACTTTCTAATGTTTCACTGTGCAATTACTATTCTTCTTCAGGAGAATTTTGCACATTTGTATGATATGGCAGAAGAACTTCTCTACAACTTTGTTTCAATGTCTTCTAACTTTTATGGGCAGGAATTTGTCGTTTTCAATGTACATTCCTTAATTCATCTTACTAGTGATGTTCGTCGTTTAGGTTCACTGGATTCTTTCAGCGCATTTGAGTTTGAGAATGAACTAGGGAAAATGAAGAAGCATGTTCGTGGCAAAAACAAGCCTCTTCAACATCTTAGTAGACGATTGGGAGATATCTCCAATGTTGGCAGTGCATCGGCAGTGCCGCTTCGGGCCAAGCTCACGGCCGCCGTCAAGGCCACCACGGCTACTGAGGCCACACGTTGCAGATCATCAATATGAAAAACAACCAACAGCGGAAAAAGGACCTAGACGAGGCCTTGGCCCAGCTAGAGGCCAAGCCGGCCAGCATGTTGTCGGGTGTCCGTGACAAAGAGACCCACAACAACATGCTGGTCATGCGAAGGTGGGTAGAGAAAAGACATAAGTAAATCGGTGTGAGCATTTCATACATTGTGCATATCAGGAATTATTTTATAAATGTTGATTTGTTTTGGGATCATATTTTCAATATAAATTTGATCAATTTAATTGATGTTATAATTAAGAAACTAAAACTTAATTGCAATTATTTACATAACAGAATCTAGATGAGAATGTAACAAAATGCTAATAAGTGTTGAAAACTGTTTTATAGTTGCTGCACGGGTTAACCACCCCCAAATGAAAGTGAGCGAAATTGATAGCCTCATAAAGCCATGGCTACGGAACGCACGCGACCTAAACAGAGGCAGGAGTACTCGACCAAGGCTGGAACCAAGGACCCGCCCAAGGTTGGAACCAAAGACGACACGGACACTAGTCTTGGAATCCGAGAGTGGACAGGAAAGCAATGTCTCTGAGAATGAGGGCTCCGAGAATGAGTGCCCCGGCAATAAGCCTTCAACAACGAGATCCCATTGGAGGAAGTCGAATCAAATCCACCAGAGAGGGATGTATATTATGTGGGGGGGGAATACGAGCCCGAGTTTGGTGACAAAGTTGGTGCACTACAAATCACCGAAGGCAAAGGAATGAGAGGCTGGCAGGGGTTCCCCCACGTCGTGGTCGTCTACGTCTGTGTCATCATCCGTCCGTGTTGCCTTTGTCGTCGCCGTCAGGGAGGTAGTCAAAGGGAAGGGGTTCCCCGACGACGACCCAGAGCTCGCCATTAGTTTCAGGGAGTGAAACTCCCCTATTCACGGGCCAAACCGCGAGAAGGTGTCGAGTTGGAATTTGAAGGGAAAACGGCCAATGCGTGAACTTTCCTTCGGGGTTTAACTGTAGCCCTAGTCACCACATTTATACACCACAAACGACTTTTTGCTATAATTGTGACTATATTTAATATCAAGTGACTAAAATTTACAACATTTAACACACACTGGCTGGATATTATAACACTATACAATGACATGAAGGCCTCTGTACCAGAAAACGTAATGATATACTTTGATAAAAACTGGCTGGATATTAAAGACGAGTGGTCAAAATGTGACAAATTCAATACTGTGAACTTCCAAAATACAACAAACAACAGACTGGAGGCCATAAATGGAAAGCTTAAGACGGTGTGATAGAATGCTACTCATCCCTTGAAACGTTTGTCTCTCGATTCTTCACAATTTACAACGCAATGAATGATAAGAGAGACCAGACAGCTGCTAATGCAATAAACAAAAGGCCAGTCTGCCCATACCCTGCCGGAAGTTTCGAAGAAACGTACGCTCTCACCCTCACCGATTATGCATCGAAGCATGTAATTGCCCAAATCCAGTTTGCCCCAAAAGTAATAGTTGCACAAGACGACAATGGGGCATACAACATTGAAACCTCTCGAGGCCCAGTGCAGACCACTTCTACTTCCTGCACATGTGCAGATGCCACATCTATGATGCTTCCTTGCAGACACATTTTTGCCGTCCGAAAAAAAAGAGGACAAAGAGCTGTTCCTTGACACCTTATCTGCTCAGCGTTGGACAAAGGCGTACTACACCACTCACCAGCGTGTGTTTGTGCAGGAAATCGTCGGTGAAGTTTCTGTAGGAACGCCTACTTTGGTAAGGACCCCCCACCGAAAGCCAAAGAGTCAACATGAAAAGTTTTGGGCAGCTTCCCAAGTGGTTCGAGGCCTTGTAGCTTTAGTGTCCGAAGAAACTGGAACCATATTTCAAAACCGGCTCGAGCATCTTATAACAATTCAGAAAGCTTGGTTAAAGAACAAGGAAGTAAAAGTAACCCTCGAACAAGAAGAAGAAGATGGAACACATGCTCCTGATTTGGATGTACTTGAAGATTTGGAGATACTGTTTGACGAGAGTGTGGACGCTGGCGAACTCCCAACCACTTCCGAGCCGCTGTTTCGCGAAGAAGACGGGTTGCTTGTCCCACAGGATCCCTCTCATTCTTCTGAAGACCCCGCTCTTGTCCTCCAGTCGCAGAAAGTAACTGTCGTAGGCCTAGAAGAAGAAACCACACACGTTCCTGATTTTTTGGATGGAGATTTGGATATTCTGTTTGACGAGAGCGTGAACGCTGGCAAACTCCTGACCACTGACTTCGAGCCGCTGTTTTGCAAAGAAGACGGGTTGCTTGTCCCACAGGGTCCCTCTCATTCTTCTAAACACCAGACACTTGTCCTCCAGTCCCTATCTCCGGAAGTCCCGACACTTGTCCTCCAGTCCCCATCTCCGGAAGTCCAGACACTTGTCCTCCAGTCCCCATCTCCGGAAGTCCAGACACTTGTCCTCCAGTCTTCCTCACATTCTCCTGACGTACAGGCAGTTGTCGCAAAGCCTCAAATTCAGGGCGAATCACAACCCAAAACATGTCCAATGACCAATGATGAATAGGATAGGATATTGCTTTACGTCTCATATTTATGCAACTTGGCTAATCGAGACGAAGGGAGGGACGTAAGGGATGACGCGGGGGGACAGGGGTGGACAGGCCTGTGCTGGTCAGAACCAGCCACAAGCATATGGGGAGGGCAAGGGTTCCCCCACGTCGTGGTCGTCTCCGTCTGTGTCATCATCAGTCCGTGTTGTCTTTGTCGTCGCCGTCGGGGAGGTAGTCAAAGGGAAGGGGTTCCCCGACGACGACCCAGAGCTCGCTATTAGTTTCAGGGAGTGAAACTCCCCTATTCACGGGCCTCCAGTCTTCCTCACATTCTCCTGACGTACAGGCAGTTGTCGCAAAGCCTCAAATTCAGGGCGAATCACAACTCAAAACATGTCCAATGACCAATGATGAAGAAAACGTGAGTCGAAATTATAGCAAGGTGGTCATGCCATCTTCTATTAAGAAGAGGGGACGCCCAAAAGGCGCTTGCACTACAGTTATTGGCCTGGCAAAGAAGCGGAACCATGGGAGAAGACTAGTTTTTGACAAGAAGAACATATACGACAAGAAAGAACTCATGCTTTGTTGGTTTCTCTGTAAAGAGCTTGTTAGGAAAGCTCTCGAGATGAAGCTTGATACACCAGTACTGATTGACTCTCAAGATATAAATGTACGCAATGAACCGCATTCGTGTGTAAGTGAGGTAGTTCAGCTTAATTTGATTAGGGACTATTTTACACCAAAAGCTTGGAACGATATTCAGCATGCTGTAAAATCTCTAAAGAGAAACATAGTGTGGCGGTGTACCAGTTGCATTAAGTTGTTGTCGAGTGAACGATCTATCGAATGCGAGTCATGTCTCTTGTGGTTCCATTTCTCTTGTGTGAGCTTGTCGTATGCCCCCAAGTCATCATAGTTCTGTGAAGGTTGTAGAGCCTAGAAATGCTATGTGTTCGGACTTGGTAATATATAAAATGAGTGGATGTCTGCCGTGACAATAGACAGGCCAACCAGTAGGTATTGTATTTTTGGTTTCAATATTTGGCATTTCTTTTTGTTATTGTGAAGTCACTTTTCTTTTTACAGTTTTTTTATATGTTTGTATAACAAATGATATTTATATAATATTTATTTATATTTAATATTTATACAAAATACATTTATATTTATTACAATACATACAGAAGCATATGGGGAGGGCAGGGGTTCCCCCACGTCGTGGTCGTCTTCGTCTGTGTCATCCGTCCGTGTTGTCATTGTCGTCGCCGTCGGGGAGTAAGTCAAACGGAAGGGGAAAGTTCCCCGACGACGACCCACAGCTCGCCATTAGTTTCAGGGAGTAAAAAATCCCCTAATCACGGGCCAAACCACGAGAAGGTTGCGAGTTGGAATTTGATGGCCCTTAATGCATTTTGATACTATATTTGTTCATAGATACATATCGGCCATAATGTATGGATACGCCTCGAGAGGTGCGAAGCAGTATTATCTTCAGCTACTACGCCATAGATGGCTGTAGCTATATGGGGCAACAGTGTACTAAGTAGTCGTGCACTCTTTCACTGGCCGCAAGGGAACGAGATGTAAAGTTGAGAACTCTCCACCAAAACCAGCATTACCAGCATACCAACTTAATGCATTCTGATACTATATTTGTTCATAGATACATATTGGCCATAATGTATGGATACGCCTCGAGAGGTACGAAGCAGTATTATCTTCAGCTACTACGCCATCTCTATTCGTAACAGTGATGGCTGTAGCTATATGGGGCAACAGTGTACTAAGTAGCCGTGCACTCTGTCACTGGCCGCAAGGGTATGAGATGTTAAGTTGAGAAATCTCCACCAAAACAAGCATTACCAGCATACCAACTTAATGCATTCTGATACCATATCAGGACATCAGGAACAGGGACGAGGTCAAAATCAGTAGAAGCCATTTGCGCGACAGTCTTGGCTGCCAAGTCAGCCTGCTCGTTGCCACTGATGGGGTCCGACTTTGACGCCCGGTGGATGAGGCGGAAATAACATCACACGACGCAGCAAATATTCAGTCAGTTATATTCGTGATTGATAAGATATTGCTTAACGTCTCATATTTATGCAACTTGGCTAATCGAGACAAAGGGAGGGACGTAAGGGATGACGCGGGGGAACAAGGGGTGGACAGGCCTGTGCTGGGGGAATCCTCTTAACCCACTTAATTTCAGAATGTTAAACATCCAGCACCTACTATATAATAAACTATTATAGTATTTATCACCATGGCGATAAATGACAATGAAGAACAGATTCAGCAGGAGCAATCTAGACCCCAGAAAGAACAAATAAACACCAGTAAAGACAAGAAACGTCGAAACAGAAGGGGCCGTGGTAAGTCAAAATTATAAAAAACATACGTGATTAGGCATATTTTAAAAAAATTATAGAAAAGTATGAAAGTCAAGGTTGATCTTATAAAAACGAAATAAAATTCACCTGGTCTTTCCCAGAGGTCCCAAACCGGCAGGGCCCGCGGAGATATAAAGGGAAGGGGGAAAAAAAAAAACCGTCCCGTCTGTCGCCCACTGCTCCCGGGCCACCAAACACATCCTCTGGTCCACCACAATCGTGGACCGGTTAGCGATAATGTCTATTACCACTTTTACTATCAAGCATTTACATCATCCTTTAACTTTTTCTAAATTGTAATATACGCATTCGTATCTTAATTGTCAATTTAAAAACTTTTTTGTCCTATTTTATTCTTCTTTTAAAATTAAAATTTGCTATTTTCATAAACATTTATGTAACTTTTGTATATATAAATTTAATATAAAACATACTTCTAATTATTGCATTCATTATTTAATTACTCCTCTAACCAAGTGAATGTTTCATGAAAAATTATGGGCACATGTTTGTCTGGATGCATAGAACTTGACATGGTTTAGATTGGATAAAATTGTTCAAGACACAAAAATGAATATTCTTTTTGGAATCTGAGCAGCTGAGCAGCACGGCTTCGTAAAACACCGCTCAACTATCTCAAAACCTGGTAAATTCACGACTGACATTGCATCTCACTTTAACAATGGAAGTCAAGTTGATGCAGGATTAGGATTGGATATTGCTTAACGTCTCATATGTATGCAACTTGGCTAATCGAGACAAAGGGAGGGACGTAAGGGATGACGCGGGGGGACAAGGGGTGGACAGGCCTGTGCTGGTCAGAACCAGCCACAAGCATATGGGGAGGGCAGGGGTTCCCCCACGTCGTGGTCGTCTCCGTCTGTGTCATCATCCATCCGTGTTGTCTTTGTCGTCGCCGTCGGGGAGGTAGTCAAAGGGAAGGGGTTCCCCGACGACGACCCAAAGCTCGCCATTAGTTTCAGGGAGTGAAACTCCCCTATTCACGGGCCAAACCGCGAGGTGTCGAGTTGGAATTTCCACACCGATTTCAGCAAGGCATTCGACAGCGTAGACCACAGCCTCCTCCTACTCAAACTGCAAGGCTACGGAATATGTGGTTTAGTACACAAACTCTTATCTAGCTATCTATCTGGTCGAACACAAAGCGTATTGATTGATTGATTGGATATTGCTGTTTTGTTTTGATCAATGAACCCCCCACCAAAAAGCCAGTTTAATAACACTATTGTAACTGGTCTGTGGTCTGGACGTCACAAACCAGTGATGAAATCATTTCTTATAAAGTTTGTCGGCCAGGTTGGTCAACACAATGGTTTTGCTTGCAAATGTATAATTAGGTAATATTTTAATCAGCATCATGGCATACCCCACAAGTGCAATATGACATATATTGCAAGTGTATGTCAAATAACAGCAGGTGTCAATTAAAATAAAACAGTATACAGGCACAGACGCCCCCCACCCCACCCCCACCCCAAGAACACACACATAAAAAACCTTACTTTCTCAAATTCAAATTTAGGCATGTCATTGATATAATTGTGAGAGAACGGCTGTATTTGTTGAAAGTTGCCTGTAGGACAATATTATATAAACACATCAATTATCAGGGCTCCCACTGGCTGGACACCCCCAAAAAAGTAGGATAAGTAGTCTATTTAGTAAAAAAAAAAGTAGTCTTTTTAGTAGGCTAGCCATAAAGTGGCATTAAAGGGTAGGATGCCCACGCAATTTTAAAATTAATATAGGGATGGATGATGTTTGATGAATGATCGAATTTTGAGAAAAACGGTTATATAATAATAATGCTCAAGTCAGGATTCGAACCTACAATACTGGAACTAATGTTTACCTCACCAGCGCCCAATCGTAGGGTACGTTTTTTTGTTTGATTTTATCTAGATAAAAGATGAGAAATCAAATATGATTAATTTCTGATAGTCCAAAAATAATGGACAACGGATAGTTTTTTTTATGACAAAGAAATGTCCTAAATAATATTTTTATTTTAATATTATAATAAACTGTTAGTGTTATTCCTCGTAATGCCACTTGATGTTGTTAGACATTGCTCAAAGAGGCGAATGTTCTTCCCTTCAGAAGTATTTGGTTAATTTTGATGATTTAAAAATAGAAACGTGTTACATTTTACGCAATAGTCCAAAAAATATTATTTAAAAATAAGAAAATTTTTAATCTGTGTTACTGAAGTTAAGGTGTTTTTTTTAGTGTGCTACTGAAGTTAAGAGGAAGGAGGACTATTGATTTCGTAGTGGTAAAGTAAATTGTATATAACTATTAGACCAATAGATCAATACCGATGATTTTTTTTCTCGTACAGGGAACTTCTGTCAAATGAGTGTGTATTGTTCAAATTTCTTAAAATCTCGTTGGCTTATCAGCAAATAATTTTTAAAAACAACTTTTTCATGGGACCAAATACTAACAAAAAATTTAAAGGGCATCTATTCGGGGGTTCTAATTAGAAAGTATTACGAATTTCGTAGCCGTACCTTAATTAGACAAGCGATAATCTTAAATGTAAAATAGGATAAAATTTGGTGCGAAAGTTGTGCCCTCTATAGCAATGTCTCTGAACTACCACAACAGTATGCATGTTTCTTGGGCGCGCGAGCGAGAAGTACGGACAGAGAGATTGATTGATTGAGTGATTGATTGTGTAACGAAATGGTTTCTCCTGCCTTCATTAGACCTTCAAAATATTTTTCGAATAGCTCATTTGCATGTCAAAATGCAAATTTTACTATAATCTATTCAGCAACTGATTTGCATATCAAAATGTAAATCAGCCAAGGTTAATATAATAAATAACAATGTAACAAGGGTGTAATCAACGCATCGCAATTAACGAAAGTTGGCAAATGGGAACGCAAAATCACGCAGAAGATGGGAAGCAGAAGTTAGAAAATATAAAAATATTACGCCTGGCGTGCGAGGGCATAAAAAGACGAACGTAAACCAAGGTTCTAGCCTGAAGCTACCTAGATGAATGGGGATGAATGACAGGCCGCCGGTAGACAGTGTCGCAATGTGCGATGATGCATAAACACGAGCCAGCTAGACGGCATTAAGCTGCTTGAACGAACGGAGCAACACGAAAATAATTGGGTACTAGGAAGAAGCCAGGGCTGCGAATCGAGTCGAGGCTAAGATATACTCTGAATGACACAACCATAAAGGCCAGGAGAGATAACCCAGATAGGATAGGCGAGGAGCGAAGCTAAACCAAGCAAAATTTAGAACGGACAAGGTTTAACTAAAAACACAGATTTCGGAGAATTCCTGTTTTCTTCCCCCATATGAAGCGAGGGAGCGAATTTACATTGGGAAAGGGTATTTGAAATTGAGATTGGCGCACATAATTCGAAGCGGGAGCGAAGTGACATTCGGAAAGTGTTTTTTGAAATGAGATTGGCGCGAATATTCGAAGCGAGGGAGCAAAGGACATTCGGAAGGTGTATTTGAAATTTGTGATTGCCGACATAGTTCGACGCGAGGGAGCGGAGTGACAGTCGGAAAGGGTGTATTAAATTTGTGAGCACGTGAGATAAAGCAATCAGCAAGAGAGGAGGGGTTAACTTTAGGAAACAACATTTGAAATGTACTAGCCGAATTAAGCCGTAGGGACGTACATCAAGGAGACAACGCCTAACCCAGAGGTGACAGGGACGGGAGGCAAGTGACCGGCAGAGGCACACGAAGGCGTACCCTAACATAAAAAACACTTGGATTACGGTCCTGTGATTTTCCCAAAATCTGTGCGTCCGAATCGTAACTTTTTCCCCATCATCTTTTAAACAACGGTCCCAAAACGGGGATTATGACGCGTAGTCGACCAAATTTTTTCACTACGAGAAAAGCACGAGACGTAGAATACACGCGAGAGTACAGCAACGAGAACAGTCAGTTCGGAGTGAGGGCCCAGGAAAACATCGGGGAGTAAAGGGCCCTCTGGGATGGGAGATGCGACTTTCCCGAAAGTCGGGAGAGGAGGGAATCAGTGCCTCTTTTTTAAATAAATTTTTCGCGGCAAAAGCCCCAGTAAAAAACAATATGTTTAATAGCCCCGCGAAAATCTGAAAATTTAAAATATATATATATATATTATAATAAAAAAAGACGGAGAACACAAAATATAGAAGCTTTGTAATACAGACCTAAAATCTCCAAAATTGCTACCCTGGAGTTAGCAGCTTGCGAGGTTCTCTCGAACGGAGCTAGGGCCTATATCGACTTAAATAAAACCCAAGAGCAGAGTTAAATTTGTTTGCTCTCTCCTGACCCAGGAAAGAGTTTGATAGAAGGCTTGGGATTGGGTGTTGTTGAAGGGGAAAAAGGTGTAGCAATTGTAGAATAGAGGATTTTTGTGAAAAGGGCTGAGAGAGTGAAAAGGGATTTGGTTCTAAACCAAACACGTAAAAAGAGCTGTTTTTTTTTTTGGAAAAGGTTTAAAAGGGTTTGTAAAAAAAAGAGCGAAGGGTTCTTCTGGGGAAAGACCACCCCGTAGCCAGTGGTTTCTAGCGTTCATCGTCACTTGCGGGGGATTTCAGCAGGGAAGGGAAAAAACGAAGGAGAAAAAAGGGGTTCTGACACTCCCAGAGGCAAAAGAAAGGGGGGAGGAAGAAAAGAATTGCAAGACGAAGAAAAGAGCCCCTGCATAAGGAAAACCCATTTTAAAGAAGAGGGGAGAAGGCAGAAAGAGGAGGCTGAGGCTTAAGAAAAGATCTGAGTAAAAGTTGACGAAAAGGAAGAGAAAAGGGAAAAAGAGAGCTTGAGCGAGGAAAATTTGCAAGAAGAAGCGAGATAGGAAAGCTTTTCGGAGGCGTTTTAAAAGGAGAAAAGGGGCTGCCATTTCTGCTCAGATAGGCTAGAGTCATTTAAATGGATATACAGCCAATGAGCTTCCCCACGCGGTGGCAAGATTGCACGATCCCAGTAAAAACTATTTTCCAGCGCTCTTGCACAATAGCTTCGGATTGAAGCAAGTTGCCAAGCATCAGCGTGGGATTTCTGAGATTTCAGAAAAGCTATCGAAATAGCGGCTTTGAATAGCTCAACCTTGGGCAGCTAAAAGCTTTGGGTGAGCCCGCCCTGTGAGGCAGGACAATGCCAAAAAGTGATGTTTATCACATAATCAAGATGATTTCACCCCCCGCTTTGGCCTTTCAATCACTATTTTTCATTAAAGAGGGTCGATTTTCCCAAAGATCCTTTCAAGGACTGAAGACATGGCCGCAGAGGGTAAAAGAAAAAATCACACAGTACAGATAAAACTGAAGAGCCCAGTGCCATAGGAGAGTGGTAATGCTTTGACTAAAAAACAAAACTCTGTCAAGAACCTGCCTGCCTTCCTACTGGGTGGTGTTTTGCACCACAGAGGTTGGGAAAGGATAGTCCCATTTTTAGAAGTGGAGAGGATAATTAACATTGGTAACACAGCGCCGCCGCATTGAAGGGGGGGCCAGCAAGCTGTTGTGCCAAAAGAATCCCTGAGGCGATGAAGACTCGTTTTTTACAGGAACCCTCCCTAGGGGACAAATCGGGGGTACTGTTACTACTTTTCATCCCAACTAAACAAGGTGAAAACCCCTAAAAATTCTCAGCTAGGGCACTGGGGAGGAGATAACAAGATTCTTTGACGTTTGCAAATCAGTCAACATTCTACCCAGAGGAAGCTAAATAAATTCCTCACGAGTGTGGACTAAGGGTGGGGGGGGGCGTTCACAAATAAGCACAAGCGGTCTTCAACGCTGGAAGACAGCTATGGGGGGAGACAGGGTAGAAAAGAAGTTCCCGTGGCATTTAATATATAATATATATATATATAATAAAAAAAATTTGAAATTAAAAAATATATATATATATATTATAATTTATATAAAAAAAAAATTAGTAAATGATAGCAGTTGTAATAAAAGTATCCCAACGGGGGATCAAACCCCGGGAACCTCTGGTTTAAACGCGCCATAGTTTGCCATTGAGCTACCGAGACATAAGACAACCCCTTCATTAAACGCTTTTTGTTGTGTGCAGGCCTATCAGATCCAAGGTAAAAAAGGGGCCTGCGGGCTACCTTTACCAGCCAGCCAGAGCCGAAGGGAAAAAAGGTTGCCACGACGTAGGTGAAACTGCTCGGGTTGGTTCCCAAAGGCAGGCCTACCCGTCCAAGGTACAAACACCGGGCACTGAGGCCCTTTACCAGCCCCCAGAGCCGAAAACAAATTTTTGATTAAATTTTGCTTAACGTCTCATATTTATGAAAATTGGTAATCGAACAAAGGGGAGGGACGAAAGGATGACGCGGGGTGACAAGGGGGGATGGGCCGTGCTGGTCAGAACCATAAAAAGCTTATGGGGGGCAGGGGTTTCCCCCCAGTCGTGGTCGTCTCCGTTTTGTGTCATCATCCGTCGTGATTTCATTGTCGTCGCCGTCAGGGGGGTAGAGGCAGGGGGAAAGGGGTTCCCCCGACGACGCCCCCAGAGCTGCATAGTTTCAGGGAGATGAACTCCCAACTCCCTTATCACGGGCCATACACGAAAAGGTGGCAAGTTGGAATTTGATGGCCCCAATGAACAAGAAGGTTGCCTACGACGTAGGTGAAACTGCTCGGGTTGGTTGCCAAGTGCGGGCCTACCGATCAAGGTACAAACCCCGGGCACTGCAGGCTACCTTTACCAGCCACCAGAGCCGAATAAACAAGAAAGTCGCCACGAGTAGGTGAAACTGCTCAGGTTTTTGCCAAGTGGGGCCACTTTCTAAGGTCAAAACCGGGGCACTGCGGGCTCCCTTTACCACCAGCCAGACCCGAATAAAACAAAAAGGTTGCCTACGGGTGGGGAAAAACGGTAGGTTGGTTGCCAAGTGCGGGCCCTACCCGACCAAGGTACAAACACCGGGACTGCAGGCTACCTTTACCAGCCACCCAGAGCCGAATTTTTTGAAAAAGAAGGTTTGCCTACACGTAGGTGAAACGCTCAGTTTAATTGCCAAGGCGGGCCCATCCGATCCAAGGTACAAACACGGGCACGCGGGGCTCCCTTTCCAAAAAATGTGGGCAAAACATCCCAGGAACATAAAACGAAGTTTTAATCGCGATTTAAAACGAATTTGGGCTTTTAAACCCAAAAATATACTAAATTCACCCCCTTTTTACGCGAAAAATATTGATAGTTTTCGTTTAAATACGATATTTAAAAAAATTTTCGCAAATTTACGAAAAAATTTAAAATTTTTGCGAGAAATTTTTTTAAAATCCCGCCAAGCCGGTTCCGGTGCCCCATTTTTGATTGAAGGAAGTTCACCATCGAGCGGCGTGCGCTAGCCGCGCCAGCCGAGCGGAGCAGTCACTGAGCGCCGGATAGGCTTTTCGGAGTTTTGAACTAGGCCTAGCGTGAAATTAGGATAGTCCCTTCCCTTGTTGTTTTTCTGTCGCATTTTTCGCGTTTTAATTGCAGTTTTACTACGCCGCTTCGAGATGCCAAACCGAGTGTTTCGTTGAGGGAAGGGGTTTGAAGAGTTTTAAAACAGAAGGGTTCTAGTAAGTGACGGAAAATTTTTTATGTATAAAAATTCGACAAAAAAACTTCAGGCGGACAGAAAAGACACGTTGGGAAAACACGTTGCCCGCGACGTGCCTAAACTTCAAAACAAAAGGTTGCATCATTTTCATCGTCATTAAAAGCGCCCAAAAGGGCTGTTTATGAAGTTTTTCGCACTCAAAAAAGTGAAAGAAAATAATGCTTTTATTCTCCACCACCACGGAACGTTTCTGTCTGCGGAATTTGGGGGAGAAGTTAGATAACCCCAAAAATTTGCGAGTGGATTCCGTTGAAAAGGAAACAACCCCATTTGCCTTGTCAATAGGAACGGCAGCAAAAACATCCCCCAAATTTTTGGACACAAAAAATGAGAGTGAAAATGGGTGTTAAAAATAAAAAAAAAAACTTTTATGTGTGACGAGACGACAGACAAGTAGGAAATTGTATTTTTAATATCCCGTTCGTTGCTGGACCCTGTGATCATCAATGTGTGATCTTGTAGCAAAAAGCTGTACTTGAAAAAACCCCAAAGGAGCCACTGTAGCAAAATATTTTTGAAACTTTGATAGGTACGGATAGAATATTCCCAAATTTCTCGGTGTTGTAGCTATGGGGAAGGAATGACTCCTGGTCAACCACTCAGGGGGCCCAGTGGGGGGACGAGCTTGAAAAATGTCAATGTTTGGGGCCCCCAAGGTAAATCTGGTGGGTCGTTTGGCGAATAGCTGACGAGCTTAACCTACAGTTGCTAAAAAAAGTTTTCGTTTCAAAACGCGAAAAAAGTAACATCAGTAGCTAGATTTTTGCAAGGAAAAATGATGATGAAGAAAAATTGATAAAATAAAAAATCTTCCCCCTGACAGTCCAAACAAGATGGAACACAGGTTTTGAATCAGCGATGTACAAAATGAACATCTTTAAGATATCTTTCCTTCATGGATAGCTGGGGGATGAAACAATGGTGTAAAGTATTGAAGAACATGACCCCCCCCCCATTTCTTGGGTTTCAATAAATTCAAGCGGTTGTCGCAGACAATGTTTCCGCATTTCTAGCCTAAAAATTTCCCAGAAGGAAAATTTTTACCCAACAGCAAATGTTTTGCATTCAAAGTTGAAAATTTTTCAAAAAAATGCTTGAACTGTTAAGAAGGAAGTGTTCTCCCTGAAATAACTGCGTTTTTTGTCAACAAAGTCGGCAACCAAAAAAACTGAAGCCATTGTATATACGCCATTGTCAATACTGCACATTCAGGGAATGGGCGGAAGCGTGAGCAACTTGGCGTAAATGGGGGAAATGGTAAGTAGGGGGATAAAACGTAATAATTTCGTCGTAAACAGATGATCATGACATCGTCATCCGATAACCAAAGGGTTTTCAAGTGAGGAAAATGAAGAGATGAGGATGATGATGAACACCGCAGCGAGAAAAAAAATATTTTTATTAATTTTTTTAAAAAATCTATCCTATTCAGTAAAAAAATAAAGTTAAAAAAGTTTGATAGTGGAACAGTAAATTAAAAAAAAAAGAAGAGAGCATGAAATCACTTTTGCAAAAGAAAAGACGCCTGGAAAAGAGTTGCTACACTTTGGGAAAAAAATCGAAAGAATTGACAAGAAGACCTTAAAAAAATATGAGCATTGGGAGGAATTTTTTTAGCAAAGGTGCTCAAAATTTATTTTTCAAAAAATTAATTTTTTAACATATGTTTACGTGGGTTGGTTTAAATTATTGGGAGTTTTCGCACCTATTGCGTTTGTTGGTACATGTGTTTGCGATTGGGAGGGGTGGCAAAAGGGATATTTTCAAGTCAGCTATTACCCATGTGTTAATTTATTTTTGTAATGCGTCATGTTTAAAATCCTTTTTATAGAGGGCATTTTTTTTCCAGAGCCAGATCCAAGGGTGGAGGGATGGGTTTGCCCCAGGACCCGGGATCAAACTGTGAAATATTTTCGCCAGGCTACCAGAATACCTAAAGCCTTTTAAAATAGCAAGGTACCACCCCTACCTTTTAGAGAAAAAACCAGAAAGAAAGAAAGAATTATGTGTCCGTCGACGTCAACGAGGGTTTAGTCTGTGGCACGCGACTCCATAAAGATGCGAAGTCCCTTCTGGGGAAAAACTTTGACAGGCGTTGCGCCGTCCGTAGCTTGTACTGGACGGGGTGTTTTCCCCAACAAATGCCGGGTACGCAAACTTTTTGGATTAAAAAAACAATACGTCAAATTTAAACTTTTGTATTATATTTATTTTTAGGGAGCTTCAACGGGAAAAATTATTTGCGCCTCCAAAAAATTTGGGGAACATGTATGAAAGTAAAATACGGTTAATTAGGTTAAATGTGTTTTTTTAAAATCATTGTCATGAAAAGAATTTCCAAGGTCGATATATTTTTTGACAGCCAAATGGGAAAAAGGGATACATGCTAAAATTTCATATGTAAAAATCCAAATTTCCAAACATAATCATTTTCATTTTCAGGAAAACGTTGCCAACGTCGTCATAATGAATGCAAGCAAAATGCTCAGGATTTTTTTATTTTTATGAAAAAAAAATGTCTAGTTTGTCGATCAGATGCTAAGGGTTTGAAATTGATAAATTTTTTTATGTTTTCATAAAACAAAAGTTTTTCATATGAGATTTAAAAATTTTAAGGAGTCTCAAAAAACCCTCAACTTAGACAGTTCAAAAACAAATGGAACGGATAGCAACACACACATGTCGCAAATTGGAGCAATCTTATCTCTGGTAAAAAATAGGCATGGGTGAGGTGGGGTGCCCTATTCGTACTCGCGCCAATACAATTTCCTCACGACGAGAAAGTATGGAAGAAGGGGGTGTACTTTTCAGGAAAGACAGGGCCACAAACGCAGTTTATTATTCGCAAAGCATTCCAAGAATCCTGACCTAGTTTCAACATTGGTTCTTTGAACCTACTGGGACATCAGGAAAAAGGGCGAGGCAAAATCGTTATGCTTTTTGCGTTCAGCCTGGGTTTCCAAGTCAGCCTCCTCTTGCCAGAGATACCACATGACCAGGGGCCAGCGAACTTTTTTGTAGCCCCTGGATAAGTTTTTTTCCCTTAAGAACTGAATGTCAATTTTAATGGGAGTAAGAACATGACGTGGAGTGCCTGAAGTCACTTAAAAATATCTGAACATACCCTGAAGCTTCCCATCGTTTCATAATATATCTAAAACTTCTCGTAGGGATAAAAATTTCAGCAGTAAAAAAAACCATGTCATGAAGTCTGAAAAACCAACATACTGCCGCCACAATAGTAAGCGCAACCAACCTTTCGAGTCGGGTTTTTTGATCCCTCAGTGAAAATAATTTTAAGGGATGGTATTCGTGACAAATGCTTGAAAAAAAAATTGAAAAATTTTCTTGAATTTTGGGCATTATATCGGCAAAGGTCGAAACAAATTTAGGGTTCCGGAAGGAGCCATGGAGGGTTTCGGCTCAAAACGAAACTCAATAGATTGGGTACATCAAAATTTAAAATTTTAAAAAGATGTCTACAAACGTTAATCCGACAGGGAAGGGTGCCAAAGGTTTGGTATTAGTAAAGTATTAGTAGTTTTAGGGCGCTTCAACGGCAAAGGAGTATGCGCGCCTCCAAGATATTTAGTTAAACTATGTATGAATGTTAAAATACGGTTAATAAGGTTAAATGTGTTTTTACTATCATGGTCATAAAAAAGAATGCCAAGGCTCGATAATATTTGTAGACAGCCAAATCGGGAAAAGGTTTATACATGCTAATATGGTCATATGTAGAAAATGTCAACTTACCAAACATAATCATAATCATTACAGGAAACCGTTGCCACGTCGTCATAATGATAGCAAGTCAACATGCTTCATGGGATTTTTTTATTTTTAGATGAAACTGTCATAGTTTGTCGATTTAGATCTAAGTTTAGAAATCTGATAAGTTTTTTCACTGTTTGCATAAACAAAAGTTATTCAATGATTAGATTTAAAATTTAATGGAGTCTCAAACCATCACATACTTTAGAGCAGTCAGTCAACAAATGATGAACGGATAGCAACACATCACACGTGTCGCAAATCGGAGCAATCTTATCTCTGGTAAAAAGATATGCATGGGTAAGGTGTGTGTGCCCTATTCGTACTCGCGCCAATACAACCTCCTCACGACGAGAAAATATGGAAGAAGGGGGTCGTACTTTCAGTGAAAGAAAGGGCATCACACGACGCAGTTTATTATTCTGCAAAGCATTCCAACAATCCTTACCTAGTTTCAACATATGGTTCATGAACCCACTGTGGACATCAGGAACAGGTACGAAGTCAAAATCAGTTCATGCTTTTTGCGTTGCAGCCTTGGCTGCAACGTCAGCCTCCTCGTTGCCAGAGATACCTACATGACCAGGGACCCAGCAGAACATGATTTTGTAGCCTCTTGCATGAAGTTTCTCCATGAAGAACTGAATGTCAATTACTAAATGGTGAGTAGAGAACATGACGTGGAGTGCCTGAAGTGCACTTAAACTATCTGAACATACCATGAAGCTTCCACATCTTTGTTTCATAATATATCTCAAAGCTTCTCGTATGGCATACATTTCAGCAGTAAAAACAGAACACATGTCATGAAGTCTGAAACCAGCACTATTGCCGCCACAAAAGTAAGCGCAACCAACCTTCGAGCCGGTTTAGATCCATCAGTGAAAATGAATTTAAAGGTATGGTATTCGTGACAAATACCTTGAAAACTAGTTTTGAAAATTACGTCTGATGTTGTGGACTTATTATATCGGCAAAGGTCGAAACAAATTTCAGGTTCCAGAAGTAGCCATGGAGGGTTTCGGCTCAAAACGAAAATCAATAGATTGGGTACATCAAAATTAAAAATTCTAAAAAGATGTCTACAACGTAATCCAACAGGAAGGGTCGCCAAAGGTTTGGTATCGAAGTGACGGACAAATCTCTCATCAAAAAGAGCGTCATGAGATGGGTGGTTACGCATTGCCCGGATCTTCAATACGTATCTGCCCAACAAGTAGTTCCGTCTTTCTTTCCATGTAGACAATCTGCTAAGTCAGGGTTTTCCAAAGGGCTTAACCACTAGAACTAGTACATGGGGCGTAGCAAGGTTCTACCCTTTCCCTGACTCAGAGATTGCTGACCAAGACCGTACTGTGTTTTGAGGAATTCAGGATGAAAGATGAACATGGTTTTACATAGTTAAAAGACGTGTTTCAAACATGAAGAGAATGCCTTGTTTATTACACATAGAATACTGAAGTCTGAATAAGACTGTGTGTCTGACTAGCGTGGTCTCGAACCCTGGACTCCCAAGTTAATGACTAACAAATAATGACAAGCGTTCACTTATGTTGCCTGCTTACCCGATTTTACCACAAGCTTGTTGGTGGCAACACTGTCCAGTCCTTTACGGTTCTTTAGGTGTCTCTTCTCTCCCGATGTTCAAGGTGTAGGTCCCAAGTCCTGGACTCCCGCCGAGGCGGGAGCCTCGGTAGTTCTTACGTTTTCTAGCTCTGCGCAACTTCTTCTTTCTTGTACAATCCCCAGTCTCATGAATACGGCCGATTCTCACTGCTGCCTCCTCCCCAATCTGTAACCCAGGATCAAGCCCCGCATCTAGGGGTAACGTTGGTTGCCGCGCATACATCAATTCAAACGGTGTATGTTTAGTAGACGCTTGAACGCTGACGTTATACGCGAAAACACAAGGTTTCACGTATAGGTCCCAATCTGTATGTTTATCATTAACATAAAATGACAACATTTGGGCCAAAGTAGCATTAAAACGCTCACAAGCTCCCAAAACATTCGGGCAATAGCTAGACGCAAACATCGACTGTACACCCAACCCACTCAATATTTCGGTCACCAAACGACTCTTAAATTGCGTTCCTCTATCGGACAGAAGAATCTTTGGGGCAGAGATGGACAAGATGATGTCATTTACAATGAAATCCGCCACCTGAACTGCTGTGGCCTCGGGTAAGGCTTTAGCCCACGCGTATCTAGTAGCATACTCGATTGCCGTGACAATGTACCGATTCCCCCGGTCCGTACCCACTAAGGGCCCCATCAAGTCTATACTAATTATATTTCCAACCTCTCCCACAGGGAGGGGATGTAACACCCCCGCTGGTTTAAGCTTCGAAGCCTTCCTAGCTTGACACAACGCACAGCAACGCACGTAGGCAGCCACTTCCTGATGCAGTCCATCCCAATAAAATCTAGATTTCACCTTATTCAACGTTTTATGGTATCCCAGGTGTCCTCCAGTAGACGGGTTATCATGAACGCTCATCATCACCTCCCTCTTGAGACCATCAGGCACCACCAATAGTTTTGTCACGCCCCCTGGTGTAAAATTTTTCTTGTACAAAACATCATTCTCCAGAACATAACTTCTAGTCCTCCTAGCCATCTGACTAGTAGCTCCATCCGGATTCCTCATTGCATCCAATAACTCCACCAACTTTGCATCCCCTGCTTGAGACCGAGCAATGTCCACAAGCTGCACTGCAGTAGTTAAAATCTCAAGATCATCTTCAAGACTACCGTCAGGTTCGGGCGCATCGTCAGAGATCAATCGTGATAAGCAGTCAGCATCGAGATGACGGGACCCTGCCTTATACAAAATCTCCATGTCAAAATCCATCAGAAAAATACTCCACCTAGCAAGCCTGCTATTCCTCTCACAGTGCTTTCTCAGAAAACACAAACTGTGATGATCGGTTATAACTTGAAATCTTTTCCCCCAAAGAAAGTGTCTGAAGTGCTTCACCCCATACACCACCGCGAGACACTCGATTTCCGTGATACTGTAATTTGCCTCACACTTGGACAACTTCCTACTAGCATAACCAATTGGGTGCCAATTTCCTTCAAACTTCTGTAAAATAATAACACCAAGTCCTTCCTTAGACGCATCTGTTCGCAGCTGAGTAGGAGCTTCCCCAGAGTAATGTCTTAACACCGGGGCAGAAACCAATTTGAGCTGCAGAGTACGGAAGGCTGTCTCCTGAGCCTCACCCCACACAAATTTAACTTTCTTCTTAGTCAGATCCGTCAGCGGGCTAGCTATCATAGAGAAGCCCTCTATAAACTTCCTGAAGAACCCACAAAGGCCAATGAAACTTCTAACCTGCTTTAGCTTCGTGGGGGTAGGAAACCTCTGAATAGCAGCCACAGTCTCAGGATTCGGTTTCAACCCCTCAGCATTAACAATATGTCCTAAGATCTTAATTTCCTCATACCCAAAGAAACACTTCGATGGATTCAAAGTCATATTTGCCTTGCGAAACCTCTCCAAAACTACCCTTAGTTTCATTAAATGATCGGCCAAAGACCGGCCATTGATCAAAATGTCATCTAAATAAATTAAACAATGAGTATATTTTAGACCAGCCAACACCTTATCAACCGCCCTCTGAAAAAGCGCAGGGGCAGTTTTTACCCCAAATGCTAAACGTTGGAAGCTAAATAAACCAAGGAAAGTTGAAAAAGAACATATCTCCTGCGCCCTAGGAGTCAGCCCAAGTTGCCAGAAACCACTATTCATATCAACGCTGCTAAAAACCGCTGACTGAGCAAGACTACCCAATAAATCTTCCGCATTCGCGGCAGGATAGCTGTCATTCTTAATCAACAAATTCACCTTCCGAAAATCAACCACAAGGCGCATCTGACCATTCTTCTTCTTCACCAAAATGATAGGACTACTCCACTCCGAATTTGATGGCCTAATGATGCCAGCTTTCAACATGTCCCGAATGTGAATCTCTACTGCATCTTTCTCACCCTGGCTCATACGGTAAGGCTGCATATGGACTGGCTTAGCACCCTCCAAAAGCTCTATATCACAATCACCAATGTTAGCCCTCCCGATGATTGTGGGGTCCCAAGAGAAAACATCATGAAAATCAAACAGAAGTTCGAGCAACAATCTCCTGTCCTCCTCGGGCAAGAGTTTGTTTACATCTAACGTACGGATATCCTCCCACTTGTCTCTCGGTGCCGGCTCAGTAGAAACTGCATCTTCCCCCACCACCAGTACTTGTTGTGCCGCCAGTCTGTCTGCGGCAGTCTCCTCGGAATTCCCCATGGCCGCCTCGCTCCCGACCGACTCAGATAACACCTCTGTGTTGATTACCTCAGCTGGTGTCAATGCGCCCAGCACGGACCCACAGTAAACAGTCACTGGCAGCGTTGTCATATTTGTCACAGGCCACTCGCCGGCCTTGACAACAGAAAAGAACATGGGCAACATAAGTATACCTCGTTGTTCTAACCAGGCGACCCTAGGTTCGAGGACCCAATTATCTGTCAACACGGGACCTCCCTTCACTGAGAATGAAATGTTACACGTACACCCTGGTAGAATAACAACTTCACTATCAGCCACCACTGTTGGACCAGCCTCCTCGTGCAGATCAATATTAAGCAGATAATTATCTGAATATCCCCCGTCCTCTGGCACAGTTAAATAAACAGCAGATTCATCCGAGACATCATCAACCCCGTCAGACAAGATGTTGCTTCTAATGTTCATGTGAACATGATTATTTTCGTCACCACTGTCATGAATATCGTCGTGAACAGCTATATCGTCCTGAGCTGTACAATGAACAACAGTGTCTTCCCGAACAGTATCACACACAACACAGAACTCTTGAACAGTTTCATGCACACTAGAGCTCACACGCACATCCCCGTGTTGAACTGTGACATCACTTACGACATCGTGTTGAACTATGTTGTCCTGACTGCCCCCGAGATGAACACCGTTCTCCCGAGCGTCCTCGTGCTGACCAATGTTCACTAGATCGCCTTCGTGATGAACTCTGTCTAACCGATCGCCTCCGCGTTGAACTTCGTCAATGGCGCCATGAACCATGCTAAGAACATCCTCATAATGAACACGATTCCCGTGAACACACCCTTGACGACCACTACCAATCCCTTGGGAATTACTACGATCTAATGAACCAAAAGAAATACTCACTTCCCGTTCATCAGAACGCATAGACACCTTATAGTCACGATAATCGATAACAACACCCTTATTAACGCAGAAGTCATTACCTAAAAGACAGTCTACTGACAAACCCTCCACAACAATAAAATTCACTAAAAACACCACATTGCTTATCATTAGTTCTATTCCACAAACCTGGCCAACTATTGTCAAAACCGAATTATTAGCAGTTTTCAATAGCAAGTTTTTAACTGGACGACACTCTAGGTGCCGCACTAAATCAGCATTAATACAGGAAACGCCAGCCCCAGAATCGACTAGAGCTAGAAAAACCACCCCTGCAGACAAACCGGGAGCCTCAAACTACCCCCAGTCGGTACAACCACAATAGCTATTACAGCAGTCGGCCCAGTTTGTGAATCCACGATAGAACTAGATGACTTAATGTCCTTAGCGCCCACAGAAGTCACCTCCTTAATCTGCGACCCCTCTGGCTCGGAAACTACACTTAACTCATCCGAAATATTGTTTTTGATTATAACAGCGAAAGTATTCGGAAATCCACGTAAAAATTTACGCCTATCCACCAGCGCACGCTTAAGCAACCTACAGCCACCACGTTTGTGACCGAAACCAAGGCATAAAAAACATATGCCCCTAAACTTGGTTCTACGGCGCCGCCTCCGAAACGACCTAGCACTGCCATTATCTGCCGAGACTATTCCTACAGTTACCGAACCAGCCTCGAGGTCTGGCAACCCTAGCAGTTTTCCGAACCATTGCCTGATGTAGGCGCAGAAGCCGGGAGAGCTAAAGCATCCTGTCTGCCAGGCCCGCTCCCTACACCTGCCTTGTCCTGCAACTCTTTCAACTTCTGACAGTTTCTAATAATATGTCCCGCTTTCCGGCAAAAGTAACAAACAACCCGACCCGCAGAGTAACGCGGACTAGGCTGTTGGCCATAACGTTGGTACACCCCTCTTTCAGAAACATACCCCTGTCTACCACCCCAGCCATCTTGCTGCAACCGGGTGTCATTCAGAAGCATGGGGTGATTGGCTTGCTGCATTTGGAAATTCCCCTGACTGAAATTATCGTTCTGTGGACCCGGAGAAGAACCTTGTTGGCCTACACCACTGCGTAGCTGTTTCCCTTTCCCCTGTTCCCCCTTAAACTCCTGGAACTCACGAGACATAGACGCAACCATCTCGACCAGAACATCCAATTCGGCAGACCTTTCCTCTTTCTCCCTGTCCCTAACCTTTGACCTCACCGTAGCAATCAAATGCTCCTCTTCAGACTGGGCCGCATTACCCCGCAGCTCCTCAATGCGTCTAAGCTCCTTTAACAAATCATCCAAATTTTCAAATTTTGAATTGCCTAGTCCCACTGCCAAACCTGGTCTCAATCCCTTTATCACCCATTTAACCCTTTCTTCTATCGGCATTGCTGGATTAATCTTAGTACAAAGAATATCTCTTTCATACGCATACTCCGTTGCCGGTTCTCCCTCCGCCAGCCGGAGACCACTGTGATGGACAGTATCGAGAAGTTTCAAGATGGAATCACGGGCCGACGAGTAGACCCAACAGGCATAGTCCATTACGGACCTAACCAGTGATCCATATATTCGCAAAAGACATGTCCTGTCCGCAACCCATGAAGTGTTACTAAGAACTTTAAGGATATTTAATTTCAACATACATCGTTTGCGCAATTCTGTGACGTGGTATCTCCAATTTAGTTTAGTATCAAACTCCAAGCCAAGAACGCGAACGTGTGGTTTAAATTCAAGTTGCACACCGTTAAGGGTAAGACGTGGATCTACGTGCATATTCCGACTGCGACAAAAGTGAATGCATTGTGTTTTATCGGCAGAAAATTTTGTGCCGCGTGCTCGGGCCCAATCACCGATGTTGTTCAATGCAATCTGTAGATGTCGTTCGGCAACGGAAATGTTGACCGACCTATAGAAAATCCCCAAGTCGTCGACGAATAAGTAGGACATGATGGACTTAGGTATGCACGAGGTGACACTGTTAATTGCGACTGCAAACAGGGGAACCGAAAGGACAGATCCTTGAGGAACTCCCGTTTGCAGTTCATATGGGTCTGATAAAATGTTATTTATCCGTACTTTAAATGTTCTATCATGAAGAAAGTTCTGTATAAACCTGGGCAAGTGACCTTTAAAATCCCACTCATTAAGTTGTTGTAATATGGCATAGCGCCACGTTGTGTCATATGCTTTCTCTATGTCAAAGAGTACACCTTTTACGTGCTGTTTAGCCACATAACCTTCTTAGATGAAGGTTTCCAGGATGAATACAGCATTACATATGGGGAATCAAATGGTAGTGAGATGATTTCTTTGATTGTACTTTTATAAGTTTGTTCAAGTCATCCAGAAACCTTATATGTAGGTTAGTCAAAGGTGCATTCTGCAGAGGGTAAACTTAAGTTTGCCATATGTACTGATTAAGTAAATTAAGTTTTTGGTCAGGCATTAATAGTGGAGATGTGCACAAATTCTTCAACTTGGCGTTCATATCTTGTTTCAATTTCTTGCTATCAAATATCATCGTATCTCGAAAATTAACGCCGAGATACTTGACAGTTTCATCAGCACTTATTGATCGAATGATTGTCTGGTTGTCTATTGAAATATGTGTTCCTTTTTTTTATTGGATATTGCTTTACGTCTCATATTTATGCAACTTGGCTAATCGAGATGAAGGGAGGGACGTAAGGGATGACGCGGGGGGACAAGGGTGGACAGGCCTGTGCTGGTCAGAACCAGCCACAAGAATATGGGGAGGGCAGGGGTTCCCCCACGTCGTGGTCGTCTCCGTCTGTGTCATCATCCGTCCGTGTTGTCTTTGTCGTCGCCGTCGGGGAGGTAGTCAAAGGGAAGGGGCCGCTGAATGCCGGTATATCCGCCTGCTGAATGCTGGTATTTCTTGTTATTTTGTTGATTTTTAAGGCGGTGATATGAATAATTAAGCAGTCATTTGTTTCACTTTTCATTGGCAATTTCACAAGTATTCTTTTATTACGATGGCTAGGCATAGCCTTGAATGTTAAGCCCTTATTTAATCAATGCGTCTACCCTAGGCCGAGGCCTATGTTATAGGCATTTATTCAAAATAAATAGACAAAATAGATTATTGTTGTTCGTTGCCTAGTTGCTAGGTCTAAACATAACCTAACATTTTATTGGGAATTGGTCTGTTTTCACAATAATAGTACGATATAGATGGGCCTAGGTATTTGTACATAATAATTATTCAATATACCATACAAAAATTCAATAAAGAACGCGGAAATGTATGAAATCAGTTTCTATTTGCAAAATAATCGTGCTTGGGCCTACCAAGGTCCAACTGCAATGAAAAATGGCTGCCATGACCTACTTGTCGCCAAAATAAAGCCCCAAAACTGGAAAAATCACTCGATTTCGATCGGTCATTTCCACCATAATAATTACATTTACTGCATTGAAATGTTTATTAGCATTTACTGTATTGTATTTTAATTGAAATAAATGCATCCTGGAAGCTCACATACATTTTAATTACATACCAAGGGTATAAATTCAAACCCAATGCTCAGGGGAACGGCAACCCTCCCTTTGGGTGCCCTTTGGGAGCCCTTCGGGAGGCTCGAATCGTATGTGAGGTACAAGCCTCCCCTAGGGGTTCCCTTCAGTGAGGGCATTTAGCTCAAAATCTTGGTAAAATAGTGAAAAATGTTTTAATAATTTCTTCATTTCGTGGACATAAAGGAAACTTTCCGCTCTTTCATTAAAATACCATTCTCAAAATGCCTGGCTGTAACTTTGGGCCCCAGGTCTGTCGAAAGATGGGGAAAATATATATTTTTGGGATTAGTGAAAACACTGTGCGAAATATACCGGTTAACCGAATTTCGGTATTTATCGGTAAACCAGTTTATGTTGAAAAACGGGTATAAACCGGTTAACTAAATAATCTCTATATAGCCTAATATCCTGGTTTAAACCGAATTAATACCGTTCTACAGGTATAACGGTATAATCGGTATTTGCTGGTGTACCGGTATCAACCGAGTCACCGGTAGAATGGTATTAATATGTAACAAATAAGCGGTATACGTAGAAATGTGCAAAAATGGTAAGAACAAAATTCAGGATTTTTTTTTAAGTTGCAATAATCCCTTTAAATTTAGTTTCGGGGTTTCGCACGGGGAATATTTTTTTACACATTAGATTCGTTTTAATTAGAGGTGGCATTGTATTATGATAAGTTACTAATTTATCTTACTGTATAAGTTACATAAATATGTATTCTTGTATGCATTACCCTTCTTGGCGTCGAATAGCCATCCTACATAAAAGTGAAAATCCTGATCGCTAACCTCACGATGGTAAATTAACATGGGTTGTGGTTGCCAAAACTATAATGCTAATATTAATGTCCGTGAGCCTTTAAAATCATTTTCCAATCTATAAAAGTGCAAAATTACTTTTTATTGTAGGCCGAGCTATATGCCCGGCCTATTAGGCCTACAATCTCGGGGGTTGCACGAGAAAACGTATTGTTTTGGTTCGTTATATTCGTTATTAATTGGAGGCATTGTTTTATGATAAATTACTCATGTTTCTTACTGTATAAATTACGAGCAAAATAACTTTTAAATGCTATACGCCCGGCCTATTAGTCCTACAATCTCGGGGGCTATGCACGGGAAATCGTATTTTTTGGTACGTTTTATTCGTTATTAATTAGTAAAGGCATTGTATTATGATAAATTACTCATGCGTCTTACTGTACAAATTAAGTGCAAAACAAACTTTTAATCGTAGGCCAAGCTTTATGCCCGGCCTATAAGCTTACAATCTCGGGGGCTATGCACGGGAAATCGTATTTTTGGTACGTCATATTCGTTATTAATTAGTGGTGGCATTGTATTATGATAAAGTACATGTGTCACTGTATAAATTACGTGCAAAATTAACTTTTAATTGTAGGCCGAGCTACATGCCCGGCCTATTAGGCCTACAATCTCGGGGGTTATGCAAGGGAAATCGTATTTTTTTGGTACGTTTTATTCGTTATTAATTAGTAAAGGCATTGAATTATGATAAATTACTCATGCGTCTTACTGTATAAATTAAGTGCAAAACAGACTTTTAATCGTAGGCCAAGCTATATGCCCGGCCTATAAGTCCTACAATCTCGGGGGCTATGCACGGGAAATCGTATTTTTGGTACGTTATATTCGTTATTAATTGGAGGCATTGTTTTATGATAAATTACTCATGTTTCTTACTGTATAAATTACGTGTAAAATTAACTTTTAAATTATAGGCCGAGCTATACGCCTGGCCTATTAGTCCTACAATCTCGGGGGTTATGCACGGGAAAACGTATTTTTTGGTACGTTTTATTCGTTATTAATTAGTAAAGGCATTGTATTATGATAAATTACTCATGCGTCTTACTGTATAAATTAAGTGCAAAACAGACTTTTAATCGTAGGCCAAGCTATATGCCCGGCCTATAAGCCTACAATCTCGGGGGCTATGCACGGGAAATCGTATTTTTGGTACGTTTTATTCGTTATTAATTAGTAAAGGCATTGTATTATGATAAATTACTCATGAGTCACTGTATAAATTACGTGCAAAATTAACTTTTAATTGTAGGCCGAGCTACATGTTCGGCCTATAAGGCCTACAATCTAGGGGGTTATGCACGGGAAATCGTATTTTTTGGTACGTTTTATTCGTTATTAATTAGTAAAGGCATTGTATTATGATAAATTACTCATGCGTCTTACTGTATAAATTAAGTGCAAAACAGACTTTTAATCGTAGGCCAAGCTATATGCCCGGCCTATAAGCCTACAATCTCGGGGGCTATGCACGGGAAATCGTATTTTTGGTACGTTTTATTCGTTATTAATTAGTGGAGGCATTGTATTATGATAAATTACTCATGAGTCACTGTATAAATTACGTGCAAAATTAACTTTTAATTGTAGGCCCCGAGATTGTACGCCTATAGGCGTACAATCTCGGGGGTCATACACGGGAAAACGTAATTTTTGGTACGTTATATTCGTTATTAATTAGTGGTGGCATTGTATTGTGATAAATTACTCATTGTGTCTTACTGTATAAATTACATGAATATATTTTCTTGTATACATTGCCCTTCTAGGCGTTGAATAGCCATACCTATACTTGAAAATCTTAGGCCTGGATAGCTGTTCTTACGGTGGTTTCACGCACGGAGGTTTTGCGGGAAAGTTAATTTGGGTAGGTTTGTACGTTATCATCGAATGGCAGTGAAGTATGGTTAATTACTCATTTACCTATTAGAATCAGAGATTTCTGGTTAATTAATATTATTAGCCTCTGCCTTCCTTGAATCTATTCTGTCAGGTAGGCCTGCGTATTGGATTTGCGCGTCAACCAAGCAAGTCCACTGCTTCTACGTGCCTCTTACATGGCGGGTGACGTCACGACCAATCAGAGCGCGTTATCGGTTGCCACGGCGGCATTTGAAAATAACGCATTTTCAAACACAGTTTTCTTATAGAATACATTTTTTTCAAACGTTCAAACCAATTTTTTTTGTATTAAGAAGTAAAAGAACATCAGGAAACACCCATTAATTAGCATTTTTGAACTTCTTGCATATACCCCATTGTGCATTATAAGTAACATAAGGCCGGTCACTTAATCTTACATAAAACTACCGGAGTCTTTTTACGAATGTGTGTCTTGTCTACCCTTTTATGACTATAGCTGTAAGATAGAATGAGAATAATGCCAACATTAAGAGGGTCAAATAAAATTCATTCAAGGTCATAAAGATAGATTCAGACAGGCAAAGCCACGATTTCGTCGAAGAACGCGCCAAATTCCACGGGGACATATTGTAATACCTTTTGAATATCTTGAATTTTCAAGGGAGGGATTCATAGGAATTTTGTCCCCAACATAAGCTCTGTCACTAGGCAACGTTACAGTCTGTCGCAGGGAATAATTCATTTTAAAAGAATGCATTATGACACATTCAATGAACGGAGAAGCTTTTACAACTCCGACTTGTGCACTATTGTACTCAAAGTAATGGAACGTTTGACACAGCAAATAACACCTTTTCCTCCCGAGGAATCTGCCTCGATTCACTCCCTACAGAGTTTGTTTGTTCGTGCTGTGGTTTGGTTTGGTCTTCGAGTCTGCGTAAAAGAATTATTACGCCCTGGAGGAAAGCCACAAAACCCCTGTTTTAATACTGTGATCAATTCAGAAGAAAGTTCGTGAAATTGATTTTAAGATGGTTTTACCGACCGTGGATTTCGTGCCGATACGAGTAGTTAGGTAGTTAGTTAATGTTGTTTCAGGGCACTCAATAGTAGAGTTATCAGTGCCCATGTCACGTGTATTGGAATCTTCCAAATTTTCTTTTTCCATAATTATTGTGGATTACCACCATGTTTTCTTCATGTTTTAGAGTAAATAAAGATCCCCTGAACTTTCACATAAAACTGTAAATAAATAAATAATATTGGTTGGGATGAGCAGTGTGGTGCATTGCCACATTTGGGAAAAAATCAGAGGGGCGGGCAAAAACACTGTCAAAAAAAAAAAAATCGTAGAGAACTTGTTGTACACTTTTGTTAGACGAGGGAGCAAAGTGTAAGTCTACATCGCAACTCATACGGCACAAGATCTGTTTTTTGTCTGTGAGTGATAGACCGAGAGCCAGTGACAGTTTCTATTGCCTCATAAGGTACATATGTTTTGACTATTGGAATATATTATGTGGATTTATATGGGATTTAAAAAAATTGCGTCCTACGCACCAACTCGGGGGCGTGTTGGCCTCATTGGGCCCCCAAAAAAGCCAAAAAGGGCATCCTATTACCTCATAAGGTACATGAGGAGACTAAACGCCATTATATGCGGAAACTTGTCTGGAGTTTGGAACCATAACGTAAGACGCCCTACTTGGGGGCCTTTTACCGAACCAGACGCCCCTAAAAAGGGCCCCAAAAGGCCTTCTATTACCTCATAAGGGTACATGATTGAAACCAACGCCATTTTATGCTGTGATGTGTACAGATATCATAAGACGCGTTTTTGGTGGACTTTTTGCGTTTCAGACGCCCTTTTGTGAAAAAGGGCCCTTTTTTAACAGACGAGGTACACACTTGAAAATGGTGTCAAACGAACCGGGATGGTGTACAGAGTTCAAAAATGTATAACAACATGACTTGTGTTCCTTACACTCAAAATACGCCCCCAAAAAGGGCCGAAAAATGGTCAGTCTATTACCTCATAAGGTACATGATTCAAATAAACGCCATTTTGTTCTTCTACAGATTACGAATATATAATAATTGACGCGTTTTGGGGGGGCTTTTTGCATTTCAGCGCCTTTTTTGGGGAAAAGCGGCCCTTTTTTATGCGACGAGATACACACTTGAAAAGGTGTCTATCAAACCAGAATGATGTCTAGAGTTCAAAATATATAACAACATTACTCTGAGAGGACCCTCACACCCAAAAACGCTACAAAAATGCCCCAAAATAGCCATGTTTTTCCACATAAGGTACATGGTTGAAACATATGTCATTTTGTGCATCGTTTGGGTGCACACATAACGATATTTTTCAAATATTTTTTTCTAGTGAGGGGGGGGGGGGATATTTTGTGTTTCTGACTCCTTTTTGTGATATAGGCCTAGGTCTCTTTTTTATCGGACGAGGTATATACCAACTTGATAATATTGCATATTTTGGATATTTAACCTTAGGTTCCTTTTTCAAAAAAAATATTGATTAGTATTAGTATTAGTAGTTTTAGGGCGCTTCAACGGCAAAGATTATTCGCTCCTTGTTCTGCATCGAGACTTTATCACCTATATAGTAGGCCTATAGTATATATTTAGGCTAGTATAGTAAATTAAACGAATGAGTCTAAAAGTGTAGGCCTACTGTGTAAGGTTATAATGATTATGATTATGATTTAATTTGTCAATTAATCTTCAATTTACTGATGTATCAGAACTATGTTTGAATAATTTTAAAATATGCTCTATACAACAGCTATTGTAAAAAATGTCACGGATATAATAAGATATTGACATACATAGCTATTAATATCCAGTAGCTATATGCTGTTAGATTATTTATTTTTCCCTACAACCGTTTGTGACATATTATTATTGTGTTACACTATCACTCTTAGTCTTAGTGATGCCTGCAATACCTTCGTCCTTAGAGTCTGCATGATCAATAATAGTGATTTCAGTTTGGTTAAAATGGCGCGTCAACCGTTAGGTCATAAAACCGAGCTGGGTTTTTTTTAAGTCGTCATCATCATCGTCTTTGTCATCGTTCGTGTTGTCATTGTCCTCGTCGGCGGCGCGAGATCTTCGTGGGGGAGGGGGGATACCCGACAACGACTCTAGAGCTCGCCTCTAGTTTCCGGGAGTAATATAGGCCTAAACTCCCGTACTTGCTATCTGATGTTTGCGAGATGGACTCCTATATTCTAACCCGGGCCAAGACGGATGATCAATGGCATGTGATTCATCTAGTGATGGGGGTGACATAAGTCCCCAAGGAACCATTAAATGTGTTCCGGCCTCTTATATCTAGCCACTGCTTTATGGTGGATCTAGTCCTATGTAATCAAATACTTATTGCAGTTATTGATACAAGATAAACACTTCTCACTACTTTCAAAAGTTACTATAGCTTCTGTTAAATCGTTTGTTCGAAGTGCAGCAAACACAATCAAGAAAAGAAAATTGGCGGGCTTACTCTTTCTTGTGAATGGTGAAATCACATCCAGAGAACGCATAGTAAACGAGGATGGCACTAGTAGATATAATGGAGACACAGCAACTGCAGAGATGACATATTAACGTATACCTCAGTGTTGATCTCATTCTATACGTAGAGCGATAGCCATCACATTTGTCAGTTGGGTGCGAATCACAACGTTTTGCCTGGGATGGAAGTTAAAATGATAAAACTTTCTAAATTTTGGCTTCATCGGTCGTTACGCGTTTTTTATTTTTTCGAGAACTTCACGACTTGATCATTTACACTTTTGTACAAGTCTGCAGGTAGCATAAGACCAGTCTTGTGCAAGTTCTTCAAAATAAAAAAGTTTGAAAAGTTTAAGACCGACTTAGTAAAAAAAGGAATAAACACGTTCTCGTCCGGGTCGTCCCTCTAAAAAGGTAGGAACTTACACAAAATACATTTGTTCCTTTAAGTTAACCTTCAATATTTTGTTAACTACTATATGAAAAAATATCGTAGAAAATTACCAAACAAAATCACCTCTAAGTAGGTAACGGTACATTAAATCGGAAGAACGGGAGGAAGTACCCATAAAACAGTATAAGTTTATTTTAATGTTGTGTTTCAGTTAGTCAAGGTGTTGTGTGTGGATTTAGTTGAAAATAATAATTGTAATCTGTACTCCTGAATTGGGTGTAATTACAGAGTGACTTGGTAGACTGTAAATACGAATTTATTTAATGTTAACGATATCGATAGGAGATTTTGTTGTTTTTTCATATAACTTTTTCTTGCACGTATGTAGAAAGGAACACGTTCCCACGAAAGTCCTCTAAAAAGTAACTATAGTTTCCGGGAGCGCTTTCCTTTCCAAAGGCTTACGACCTTTGTTCCAAGAATATTTAAGAAAGAACCGACATTCCAACTCTTTTCAAAAAGTTAACTTTGATGAAGTCCGATTGGTCGATGTTGTGAGGCACCAGATTAATAGCGTAGCTGTTTTGCCCATCTATAATGTTTCCGCCGCTTGCTCTTTCTGATCCTCTATGGCAAATGATTAAATCAAAAACAATATCTCTCTTGAAGCCAAAATTCTGAATTACTTTTGAAGGATTTGCAGAGAAATCTTGCCAAAAGTAATCAGAGCGTCGCCCCATTAAATACAAAAAGAAGTAGCCATCTACTCATTCATTGACGCAATAAACATAAGCAGGCGGATCATTTGTTACACCACTCTATCTACGCATTGACATTGACATTTATTTATTTGCTAAGCAAAGGATTCATCCCATAGTTATTATTCTTTAGGTCTCTTTCCATTTGTACTTTAATCATTTTGCCAGCAGCCCGTGCTTTCTTACGTTTTTTTCTCCTTCTGAGGCAAATGTATCCATTTTAAAGTGTGTACCTAATCGGATAAAAAGAAGTCCTTTACCACAAAAAGGTGTTTGAAACACAAAATGGCTCTGTCAAAGTCGTTTTGTAAATATTTGTAATGTTTGCACCCAAACGATGCACAAAATGGCATGTGTTTCATCCATGATAAAAAAGAGACCTATATCACAAAAAGGAGTCAGAAACACAAAATATCCACCCCCCCCCCCCTAAGAAAAGAAATTATTGAAAATATTCGTTATGTGTGCACCAAACGATGCAAAAAATGAACATATTTGGCTTCAACCAAACAAAAAAACAAAAAGGAGTTTATTTCAATCATGTACATTATGAGGTAATAGTCGCCCATTTTTTACCCTTTTTGGGGGCGTATTTAGGATGTAAGGGTCCTCTAAAAGTCATGTTGTTATACATTTTTAAACTCTGTACATCATCCCGGTTCGTTTGACACCATTTCAAGCATGTACCTTGTCGGATAAAAAAGGGCCCCTTTTCCCAAAAAGGCGTATGAAACGCAAAAAGCCCCCCCAAAACGCGTCTAATTAAATATATTCGTAATCTGCACACATCAAAGAACAAAATGGCGTTTATTTCAATCAAGTACATTATGAGGTAATAGACGACCATTTTTTGGCCTTTTTTGGGGGCGTATTTAGGGTGTAAGGTCCTCTAAAAGTCATGTTGTTATACATTTTTGAACTCTATACATCATTCCGGTTCGTTTGACACCATTTTCAAGTGTGTACCTCGTCCTGTTAAAAAAGGGCCCTTTTTCACAAAAGGGCGTCTGAAACGCAAACCCCCCCCCCCAAAACGCGTCTTATTATATATATTCGTAATCTGTACACATCATAGCACAAAATGGCGTTGGTTTCAATCATGTACCTTATGAGGCAATAGAAGGCCTTTTTGGGCCCTTTTTAGAGGCGTCTGGTTCGGTAAAGGCCCCAAGTAGGGCGTCTTATGTTATGGTTCCAAACTCCAGATAAGTTTCCGCATATAATGGTGTTTAGTCTCATCATGTACCTTATGAGGCAATAGACTGCCCTTTTTGGCCTTTTTGGGTCCCAATGAGGCCCAAACGCCCCCAAGCTGGCGTGTAAGACGCGGGTTTTGTAAAATCTCATATAAATCCGCAAATATCCCAATAGTCAAACATATGTACCTTATGAGGCAATAGAAACTGTCACTGGCTCTCCGTCTATGAGTGACTTCGTTGCAGAACGGCCGAACGGCTAAACAGATTGTGCTGAAATTTCAAACAGACATCCGGTACAAGTTGATTGGATATTTCTTTACGTCATTAAACGTGCAGTTAACAGGTTTGTTTATTTGTACTGTCAGATACAGGTTATGAACAGTTAGGAACACAGCGGAAGTGAGGCCTAGTACAGGAAGTTCGGGATTTAGAACGGATAAAGCTTGTGTTCTGACCATCAGAGATGAACGCCATCTGCAAAAAGGACGGTTTGAGATGTCACCCAATTTAAATTGAAAACTAAGTTCAACATAAAAAGCTTATTTTGTGTAAAATTTGTTTCTAACAATGATTTAATTGGATGAGCGTAGCGAGCGAAGCAAAGATTCCAGTCTACTGATTGATTGAATGGATATTGCTTAAAGGGGCTAAAAACCGCCAAAATTATGTTTTAACACTTGATCTATAGAATAATACAACACTTAAATGACCGTTTAAAAATTATATCTTGTTACTGTGATTTAACACGAATTTTTTAATTTTTTTTATCCAGAAATTGGCGAAAATTGGTGTTTTGGAAAAGTTTCTAAATCGGCTTTAACCTGCTTCTTTTTTGGTCCACATAGATACTAGAGCATAGTACCAATCTAAAATGCCCCTTTATAACATCGTGTCTTGAAACTGTGCCCAAATATAGCCTCAAACACGCAAAAATATGCATTCCAAAATCACACCCCATCTCGGTAATCAGCATATTTTGACCGAACTACTTGCCCAAATTACATAACAAAATATAGAGAATTTACAGAAAAGGCTGTCGAGTACGTCAATAATGGCCAATATTTTTTTAAATCAAAATCCTCCAAGGTCACGGGGCATAAAGATCGTCCCCATGTTATTTCATATGGGAGATTTTTGCCGATGGGACCCAGCTCGAAAAATGTCATGTTTTACAATTTTTTGGGAGGTCATGGTGGCCCCAATAATTTTTCTGTTAATTGCTAAATTCATTACTAGTTAGCCGGAATGAAATATATTTTTTGAGTTTAGCGGTTAAATACCCCTTTAACGTCTCATGTTTATGTAACTTGGCTAATCGAGACGAAGGAAGGGACGTAAGGGATGACGCAGGGGGACAAGGGGGGGACAGGCCTGTGCTGGTCAGAACCAGCCACAAGCGTATAGGGAGGGCAGGGGTTCCCCCACGTCGTGGTCGTCTCCGTCTGTGTCATCATCCGTCCGTGTTGTCATTGTCATCGCCGTCAGGGAGGTAGTCAAAGGGAAGGGGTTCCCCGACGACGACCCATAGTTCGCCATTAGTTTCAGGGAGAAGAACTTCCCTTATCACGGGCCAAACCATGAGAAGGTTGCGAGTTGGATTTTGTTGGCCAAATGAATGGACATGTATCGCTACAAATCGTTCCTCTTGAACGTCTTGATTGAATATTGCTTAATGTCTCATATTTATGCAACTTGGCTAATCGAGACCTTCTTCCTCAGTCTCCTAGGATGATAAGGGTGTGATACACCGAGACGTTAAACCAAGCAACACGACGTCAAGAGGATTCAGGGCGCGACAACATGTTAGGTAACAGTTCACCGCCTGTGACATTGTTAGTCTATATAAAAGTGAATTGTTTATTAGGTTAAACGGTAAACGGAAAATAAAAACTAACTACATGATAATATATAACATTGTTTTTTACAATACCTTTAACCATAGTCTGTTTCATCTACTCCTGGCGGACAAATTATAAACTGTAAGGGGGAGAGCGACACCTAGCGATAATTTGGGGTACCTTGTCCTTTCTAATCGTTGTTAACCATGTTCGTGCATCTTGCCCAACACGTCTTGACTTGTAGCCTACCTAAAGTTGTTGGTTTACGTTTATTATTATTTATTGAACGAGTGAGCGTAGCGAACGTGGTGATTTCCATTCGACTTAAACGGCCCTAATTGTTTTTCTGCGTGCGTGCGTGTGTGTGTGTGTGTGTGTGTGTGTACGTTGAAAATCAGCCGAATCGCTGAACAGATTGCGCTGAAATTTTAAACAGACATCCGGTACGAGTTTATTGAGAACTGCTAACAAAATCAGCAAGATTCATTGCGATTTAAACCTACAAGAAATGATAAACTGAAAAATAGACTTCCAATGTTTAGAAATTATTTTAACGACAATGTTTTAGATTTTGAAAATTTATTTTTTGTTTGTTATTCGCCTGGCCGTGTAATGCCGTGCCCATGCAAGGTCTGTCGAATGTTGGACGTCAAGTTACCCCCAAATTCCGCTCGTAGATTGAGTAAACCTTGTAATATTTTCACGTATTTCGTACTGGCTATGTTTACCATAGTAGGCCCTATTGCCACAGATGATGGACTACACTGCGTTATATGCATTTCAAAACATGTTTAATTATTTTTTAAATACAATCTAGAAATTACAAAATCTTTCCCGACCAGGGGATTGAACCCACGTCTCCCACGTTTCGGCTACAAGGACGCTTTAGCCAACTAGACTAGGGAAACGCCAAAGTCGTAGTTAGACGAGTGAGCGAGTCATGTGGTGAGTACCCGACCCGGGAACATTTGCATTTAAGTTTGATAATTATATTCGTATAAATAATAGGGTATTGGTGGAAATCACTGTGCCGGAGGTTGCTGTTGTTGGCAGTCTTCAACTGAATATTCCGTGTGACTGCCGGGGATTGTTGGTCCGGGAGTTGTGTAAAAGTTTAGGCCATAGTTTAGGCCAAAATGCTCCACTGTAGCCTATGATAGGCTATAGGGAGGCCTAAGGTAAGGGGAAGAAAAGAAATGTTACCGGGTACTCAACACATGGCTCACTCACTCGTCCAACAACGACTTTGGCGTTTCCCTAGTTTAATAAAGGATCTAGGCTAGGACTAGACCTACTGTCAAAAAGGTCTAGACCTGGGGCTGGCCCAGGACACAGCTCATAGTTTCTAGCTCGATTTGAACAATTCGAACAAATATAATTACTTGAAACTTGCCGTCACCTTTTTCTTTTCATAGTAAATTACCGGTAAACAATATGATACATTTTAAATTATTAACTTTCAAGCTAAATAATTACAATCTTAAATCAACACTAAACATTACATGATAAAATGTTATATTCACATTGTATAAAAATAAAAAATTTTAAGTACCTTGGCAAAGAATTTGTATCACCTTGGTCACTACAAGTCAATGTGCTACATTAGCGCTCAAAGAGTACGGCAGATACATTTACAACCGTAACATATTGGTTTTCAATGGCAACAACAGATGAACATTAAAATACCATCTTCAGATTCCAATTGATTCTGTAAATTGTTTCATCATAACGTGTAAATTGTATTTTCTTCCTATTGTAATATAACATGTTAGCTGTAAGTTTGGTCTAAACTTGTACACAAATAGGTAAGTAATCTTTTTATTAAATTACAATAAACATTTAATTTAGATTTGACATGTTAATTCGTGTGTGAAACTCGGTAAAATTTGGTCCGTTTTCCCAACGTGCATTAATAACAATCCATTGAAAATTGTTACACGCTTTATGCAAATTTTTAATAGTGTATTTCAAACTGTTTTGTTTTCTTTTTGGTCAGATTGATTAAATTATTATCATTATATTTTCGACAAACAATTTATAATGTACATTCAAATTGTTGCACTCTTCTCCTTTTTTTTTCTTCTCTGTACTATTTCAAATAGCGACGAGATGTTGCCGAAAGGACCGACTAGCAAAGACGACGACGTAGCCATGGACTCTTCTACCGACATGTTTGGGTCCGACATCGATGACGACATGCATTCTACAAACGCCAACGCGGGAATTAAATATTTCATACAAGGTTCCGACACGATGCCATCAGGTAATAATTGCAAACGTATTACTACCTATTGCATAGATGATTCATCGTCTTCTGACGAATTACCATCTTATCAATTACCAACTGCGGCTAAACGACGCAAGCTAAATTCTCTAGCCGACATTAAAAGAATTGCAAAACGACGCAATCGCGTGACTGGTCGTACTAATGTATCTCTACCTAGCTCATCCATACACCATTATCCGATTGCTTGCGATTCAGAATCTCCTCCCCACTTTGAAGCAAATGGACCGTCTATACGACAAGCATTTGCCTCGACCAGCGTAGACACATCTCGTGCGGTCGTCTACAACGACTGTGGCGTAAACTGTTATTGTAATTCGCCCATCGTGCATTCTACAACCGTGCCCAGTCAATATACTTCAAGTGATACTAGTATGATTGTGCACGTTGGACAGCCCATTTCACCCGACAACATAAATCCAATCACTCAACATGAGTCGGCCGTCTCATTGTGTGATGACGACGCTATGCAAAATGAAACAAGCCTATTAAATTATAATATTTCTTTTGACATGTACGACTTTGACGAATTGATGCACAGCATTTCTCAATGTGATGCAAACCTCACCCAGCCGACCGCAACGACAACGACAACGACGTCGGTTATACCGTCGTCGTCTGGTACGTCATTGTCGAAAATGAATACAACTACGACTCACAGCACAGACTGCGTGTGCAGAGGATTGCCTAATGTTGGACATTTGGACGAGTTGCCCACGTCCACCATACTCTACAACCTCGACTCGCAGGACATTGCTGGTCTTGGCACCCAACATCCCGGCGACAACACTCATAATTGGCTCGGCAACTTGCCATATTCCGACCCAGCACAAACGCCCGTCTCTGCGATTGTGGGTTTGCCACGATTCAATGACGACAACAACGAATACGACGACGACACACTACACGCCAATGTCGACTTTATCACCGGCACATATTTCGACGACGACTATGTTGATGCCGTGATGATGATCGACATTGGCGAGTTGATTGCAAATTAAAACGCCGCGTTCACCCCACCCCCCCATCCTTGTTGTCACCCGGGTACGGTTCCAAATTTGGGCGGGGGTTCTCTTGCAACGCAAATCGTCAAAATCACTCCCAAGAAAAAGAAGTTTGCCGATTCTTTGGTTTCGATCGGGCCTGTTCCCTTTAACATGGGGGTCGCGGGTTAAACAAAACTAAAGACACGAATACCCCGTCTTGTCGGCCCAAAAAATGGCAATTTTTTACCGATACACCAAACACTGCGGTCGAGGTGGCGATTCCCCGCCTTTTGGCATCGTCACCGCTACTCGACGTTAGTGGGGCCGAAAACATCAAGAGTACGTGGGAGACGCGACCCGTGCACGTGGGCCCCTTCCCCTAGACGTTGGAAGTCGAAAAACGATGCACAGCCCGGGGGAACGCGAGCCCCCGTCCCACGGGGGGCCCCTTCATATGAGGTATGGAAGTTGACAGTGCCTCGGTCGCGTTTCTTAAAACTTTGTTGTGCCGATCGCAAATCCTTTAAATTCGCCCATGACCGGGAAAACTGCGACGACGCAAATGAGTATTACCAAATAAAAACGAAAACTAGTCGATTTTTCCCCAAAAATTTTCAACTATACAAGACCCCTTACCCACAACGATGAAGGGGGCCAAAAATTATACTCTCCAACCCGAGGTGGCCTCATCAAAACCCCAAATACGAAATTGTCAATAATAAAAAAATTAACAACGAAAACAAAACCCCAACGCCGACGAGAAACGAAACCCCGAAAACAGATGATAACATTCCAAAAACCCCCTTCAAACCGACGAGACGGCGGCGACGCCGTCAACAACCAAAAATACCCGCAACGGACCCGACGACGACACAACAGGCAACAAAAATGCCCCCAATCCCCAGCGACATGCAACGATACGCGCCCACGCCGACCCGGAAAAAACCCAATGCGACGCGTGACGCGGACCCCGCATTGCCCAAAAAACTCATGATTGTAAATGAAAAACTCATGGCCGATAATGGTGTCGCCATGCCTTGTATTAACGATGAATTTGACGACGACGGCGAAATTGACGACGAAGACGAAATAGACTACGTCGACGAAATAGACTACGACGACGAAATAGACTACGACGACGAAATTGACTACGAAAAAAATTGACAGAGGAAAATTGATCACGAAAACGAAAAAACCCACACGGGAAATGATCATGAAGACGACAACATTGGTCTAGATGACGACCATGTTGGTGACGTGATTAATGTCCAAGACGGTGGCAATTTGGTTGCTAGTCAACCGACGCCACATCCTTCCCAACAGGCATCCCAAATACAACCGAGCGAGGTCTCGTCTCAAGACGACGCGGAAATCATCGTCGTCCAAGAGATTCCCGAACCAGTCAATGTCGCCGCACCCGCCCGTCGTGTGCCTTGACTGTGCAGGCCCAACTGCGACACCATGGCGGCAAGGCGTATGCCCGACGCCACCTTACAGACCTAAGCTAGGCGAAAATGCGCACGTTTGCCCCCTTTTTAGCTCTTCCTTTTTGGGCGAGTCAAGGGGCGCAACCTTCACTTTGGAGTTGTATAAACGGTACCGGTTTTTGGTCCCCCAAACTTTTGGCCATACACCCGAAATGCGCCGCCTATGCGAAAAAAGAACGACGGGCGAAACTTTTTCCAAAAAAATTTCCCGATAGCATACAATTCCGAAATGTCTTCGCCTCTTTTCAGCGGCTCCATCGCGATTCGCCGCCGTCGACAACATACCTCGAGCCTACACCGTGCACGGACAGGTACACCATTCTGTACCGGACATGAATCCACCAAATGCAGGAGACGCGCGACGTTATTGCCACTGTACCTGTTGGACGCTTCAGAGGAGACTACGGCACGCGTCAATCGACGCGACAGGTGTCAGCGTAACGTGCTCGAGTGTCTGGACGCCATGATTCGCGCGGTAAATCCATACTTTGGGTCGCCGTACGGGGGCAGAGCGCTTGAACGTAAACCCAAACGACGACGACGAGACGACGACGACGACGAAAATGTCGTCTTGGCCTTTGCACGAGACGGTGCAACGTCTATGCAACGTAGAGAGGCTCGCTCCAACGCGGTACCTGGACCTACAAACGCAGTGTCTTGTCTCGTGAGCGGAGACGCTAGTCCGTTTGGCGTGGACGTACGTGTGCAATTGCGCGGCAATGGCTTTTACAACTTGAACAACGTTTTTCACAGCTCGAGCGTGGTTTTCCGACTTGAAAACCCGTACGGCCCCCGCGGTGGCCCCCGGCATTGAAAACCATACAACGCGCAGGTGGTTTTCCTGCCATTTACTCATATAAATGGCATGGACGAGCCCAATTCGGTTCCCATCTTTGCGGCGCACATTTAACAGACGTTGTACCACGGTTTTTTTTCCCCGCCCCGAGGCCGCTCGTTGTTGTACATATAGACCGAACTCGCAACTAAAGTCCCCCCTCATAGGGTACATTGGTTTGGACCTTAATAAAGCGAAATTCCAGTCATTTTCAAAAATCCGCTTACAAGTAAAACGTTGGGGCGTTTACCCGTCAGACCCCCAAATGGGGCCCCAAAAAAAGGTCAATCTGCCCCTTTTAAAAGAAACATGATTAAAAAAATAAAAAAAAATTAAAAGAAAAAGAAAGCCCAAAAATGAATATCATCGCAGACGGGCTCATGGGCCGTTGACCCCCGTCAACGCCCCCCAAAGGGGGGCCCCAAAAAAGGTCAACTCTCCCCCTCAAAAGGTATACAATTCAAACAAACGTCTTTTTTTAAAAGGAAAAATTACTAAAAAAAAACGAATATCCCCCGTCAGACGGCTGCGTTGGGCCGTTGCCCCGTCAGATGCCCCCCAAAGGTGGCCCCCCAAAAGGTCACATCTGCCTTATTAAGTATACATGTTGAAAAATAAGAAAATTATGAAGTATACCCAAAAATGAAATCCCGTCGAAAGGGGCTGCGATTCCCTTTTTGACCCTCAGACCCCCCCAAAGGTGGGCCCCCAAAAAAGGTCAATCCCCCCTCTAAGGGTACATATTCAAACTACGTCTTTTTGGGGAAAATTTAAACCGAAAACAAATATCCCCCTCAACGGGCTGCGTTGGGCCGTTACCCGTCAGATGCCCAAAAGGGGCCCCCCAAAAAAAAAGGACATCTGCCCTTATTAAGTTACATGATTGAAACAAAAAAAAAAATTTAAGAAGAAGTTAGCCCAAAAATGAGTACACTCTCAGACGGGCTGCAAGGGGGCCGTTGACCCGTCAGACGCCCCCAAAAGTGGGCCCAAAAAGGAAACTCTGCCCTCAAAAGGGGTTACATGATTCAAACATCGTCATTTTTTAAAAAAATTACCAGGAAAACGAATATCACTCGTCAGACGTGCTGCGTTGGGGTTTTTGCCCTTTTGGGTAAAACCAAAGTCCCCCCCCAAAAAAGTAAAATCGGCTTCATAAGGTATACAGGTTTTCAAACTTTTGTATTTTAAGAAAAAGTTCCAGGAAAACGAATATCACTCGTCGACGAGTGCGTTGGAGCTTTGATTGTAGGTTTTCCCCCCAAAGTTGGCCCCCCCAAAGATGTCCAAATGTCCCCTTAAGACGTTTGCCAAGCTCGGGCCATCTTTTTTTACAATGATAAATGCCCTTTTAACAACACGCTTGATCGTCAAATCAAGCTAATTTACATACAGAACATACTGATTTTTACCCTTAATTTTCATCCAAAAATCTGCATTTTTGGGGAGGCTGTTCAAAAGGATAAGGCTGTGTCGCTTCTAAGCACTTTTTGGATTTCAAATTTTTTCCCCTTTAAACAAATTAGTAAATTACACAAATTAACAGTTTGGGTATATTTACGGTCATTTAATAAGAAAAGTAGAAATATTTAAAAAATGTCCCAGATCCAAAATTATTACACATTTTTTTGTATCTTTTTAGTAAAAAAGCAAACCCGATAGGACCAAACCCGATAGAGTTTCAAAGTGATCCCGATTTTACCTCTCCCTTCTGCGTCAAAGCCGGGTTTTTCTCGAGTTTAGCCCCCGGTTTTATTGTATAGGCAATATGACGCTGAAAAATTTGGTTTCCATAGACAGAAATTTAAAAAAAATCCATTATGTATAATAGAATGTTAAAACGACCAAAGGGTTTTTCCGGGTATCTGTCCCCCTTTTGTCATTTGATGAATATGCATGCGATTTAAAAGTAAGGATTTCGATGGGGATGATGAAATTTTCAGAAGCAGCGTACATAGTCAAATTGATTACAGCTTTGATTTTTGAACAATTTTTTTATTCATCCTAAATTGTCTTAAACTTATGAAAATATTTGCATGTTTTAACGCATGTAAAAGATTTTTTCGTAGGTTAGATTGATAGAAAACAAATAAATGTTAAACGTACAAGCGTACGGTGATAAAAATGTGATCAAAGTTTTGATATTTTAAATTTTAATTTGTTACAAACCAATTTATATATTCTAATTTTAAATTGTTTGAATTTATTAAACTACTTGATGATTTCACACATTAAAATTTTTATTTGTTATGATGTGTTTCTCGAAAATTACTATGTAAAAAGTTGAAACAAAACGGTGATTACAATGTTGGGAAGTTTTTATGTTGGAGAAATCCCCCCAATTGAAATTCTAACCCCTTTCATTTTTTTGAAACTTTAAAAACTTTTTTACATGTTAAAACCATATTTAAAGATTATTGCTTAATAGGTTATCAAATGATTTAATTATTTTACAAAAATTTGATTACTAGATAAATTATTTAATGATAAAGAAATTTTTTAACAAATGCAATTTTTAGCGATATACTTTAATAGGCAAAACCCGTATATTCATGTAACAAGTGTAAATTTAAACAAACTCTTTATTTTTAAAAAAATTATTTTAAAAAACTCTTCAGTTTTAAACCCCAAAACCATACCCTATAACACACCCTTTTTTTAATTTTATAATAAACCCTAAGACGAAGTGGAACATTTTTTCCGATTTATTTACATCTTGATATTCCAAAAAATTTTAAAAAATGGGAGTTGCAGGGCTCAAAGACTCAAAAAATTTCTTAACATCAGACTGGGACATATTTTCAAAAATCCAATTGAATCCACCATAATTTCGAATATTGAGACAAAAAATTTTTTTTTTGCTTATTTTTTTGGGGGGGGGGAGGTGGGGGTAAAGGCCCCCACAGAGCCAGTCTGACGAGTGGTATTCTTTTTTGTGGGGAAATTTTTTTTAAAATGCCGTATTTTTTAAATCATGTATACCTTATGAGGTCAAAATTTGGGGTTTTTTTGGGCCCACTTTGGGGGTTTGACAAGGCATCCCCAACGCACCCGCCGACGAGTGTATTCGGTTTTTTTCCCGGTAACCACTTTAAAAGACTTATGTTAAATCATGTATACCTTATGGGGCAATTTTTCTTTTTTGGGGGCCATTTGGGGTTACCACACGGGTCAAAGCCCCAAAGCAAAGGTCTGACGAGTGTTTTTTCTTTTCCCCGGGGCTTTTTTCATAACTGGGTATTTTTGAATCAGTTACTTTTGAGGGAATTTTTACTTTTTTGGGGGGGCCCCTTTGGGGGCATCCCGCGGTTTTCCAAAGCCCCAAAACAACCCGTCTGACGAGTGATATTTGTTTTTTTTGTAATTTTCCCTTTAAAAGACGTATGTTTTATCAGTCAAACCCTTTTAAGGCAGAGTTGAACCCTTTTTGGGGGCCCATTTGGGGGCGTTTTGACGGGGCCCCCCACCCATCGCACCCGTCGCAGTGATATTCGTTTTTGGGCTAACTTCTTCTATAATTTTTCTTATTTTCAATCATGTATACTTAATAGGGGCAATTTGAAACCTTTTTTTTGGGGGGCCACTTTTTGGGGGGATCTAACGGGTCAACGGCCAAAACCCGCCCGTCTGACAAAGGAAAATTGTTTTTCTGGTAAATTTTCCCCATAAAATGACGTATTTTTTTAATCATGAGACCCTTTTGAAACAGGTGACCTTTTTTGGGGCCACTTTGGGGGGGAGTTTTGCGGTTAACGGCCCCTCGCAGCCCGTCTACGAGTGATTTCATTTTTGGGAAACTTTTTCTAATTTTTTTTTATGTTTTTTAAACTGATACGTAATGGGGCAGTTTGACCTTTTTGGGCCCCTTTGGGGGCGTTGACGGGTAAAAGCCCAACTTGACTTTAAGACGGGGCATTTTTGAAAAACACTTGAATTTCCGCTTCTATTCCAATGGGCAAACCCCTATGTACCCTATGGGGGACTTTTGTTGCGAGGCTCTCGGTAATCCCCCAAAACCAAATCATCGGAAAAGAAAAAAACGGTTTCCCCCACTGAAAAATTCCCCGGGGGGGGGGGCGGCCGGGCGTGCCGGGAAAATCTTTTTACACGGGCCCCTACCTAGCCTCCCCGGCCTCTGCGGGTGGGGAAAACCCGTTTTGACGGGCCCTGGTGGCCCCAGTCCGTTGCCTCTAACGGGCCGCTTGCCGCCATGGCCATTTTCGCTTGAAACCAAAGAGTTTGGCACTTTTGCAACCTCAGGTGGGCGCGAGTAACTGTAAGTTTTCGCGGGGTTCCGCACGCCCACTTTTCCCGTGTTTGCCGCCAAAATTTGTACTTTACGCAAAACCGGGATAAGGGGGGGCTGGCCCCCTAAGTCGTGACCCCGCCCTTACCTCGTTTTCGGAAAATGTTGGCACAAAAGCGTGGGGGGGACTTGAATAGGTCCTTGTCGCCGGCACGGGAAGGGCAACTGCAACAAGGGGCTTCCCGAGATTTTTTGTCCACCCACCAAAATGGGTGACGGCGTGGGCCAATTTTAAAACGAGGGAAGACGGGGTAGACTCGTCTCGCTGACAAAGTATGCGACAACAGGCCGTGATACCTTACAATGCGTACCTATAGACTTTTTGATGTCACATCAAAGGGGTGTGCACCTCGTTTTCACTCGCCAACTACATGTTCAATTGGTCAAGGTGTGCGACAAAAAGTTTCGCTACGTCAGGGCAAACAAAAACCATTGCGAGTGGTGGTAAATCCGACAAGATTTTGCGGTATGTTTGGGGGCAAACACTCTGCTCTCAGAGGGGGGGGCGCATCCCAAATACCGCGTCCAGGACAGCAAAAATTTGGTCACCAAAAAGACTTTACAATCGAAGACCCCCCGAGTCTACCACAACGGGGTCAAAAAGCCGCACTCGAGGGGCCCCGAGGACGCAAAACACCCCCCGCGTGGATGGGGCTAACGTACTCGAACCGGCCGCACAGGGGCCATACTCGCGTGGTGGAAACCCACAATTTTGGGATAGGGAAAGACGTGCTTGGCGTCGACGCGTCAAGGGACGACAACTCGATCGCGCGAATGCCCTTTCGGATGCGAGCCAACGTGCCTCTATCACCTGCGTGTGTTTTGTCGCACGTCGTGGGGGCCCCCCTCTTTGCCCACCTCAAGACTGCGACGGCGTTGTCCAGAGACTTTTTCGCGCAGCGTCTTGCCGCGAAAAAATTTTCCAAAACCACGAAATACCTGAGGCGAGCCCCCGGCCGTCTTTGGGGGCCGACTCTCGGGAACTTTGACGCCTGGGGGCGCCATAGTGCTCGATTCACGCCCGCCGTCCCAAAGCCTTGTGGAACTTGCGCGACGCTGCCCCGCAGACTTGGACGGCAACGTCGCGTTTCACTCGAACGCGTCGCCCCATCTTCTAGGCACAAAACGTTACCTCCCACGGCTGCCCGCCCCTCCGATCCCCCTTCCCCCACCCTCGGGGAGACTTTCTCGCCGAAAGACAAGCCTACGTCCGAATGTACGCCCCCCTGACGCAAGCCCGCGAGTCCTGTCGACGCCGTCCTCGTGGCCCCCGCGATCCCACGCGACTCGCCCAAGTGTTTTTACCCCGGACGGGGCGGGGGGTAGGGCAAGAGTACGTCACGCAACGTATGCCGCGGCGAGGGCACGCGACCCGAGGCGGGGCCAGGCCTGGGGGGTATCGCCGCAATTTCTACCGCCGGGGGACTTGCCACTCGGGGGTTTTGTCTAAATGCGAAGCGAGCGACGAACAGGCGTGTCGTGTGCCTGCACGTCCAGAGACGCCACGCGCATCGCCTCCTCTCGCCTTAATCATAGAGAGTTTTCCATGATGCCGCAGCAGCACTGGCGCCCCTGCAACACACTGTGCGACGGACCCCCCAATCGTACAAAGTTTGTTGGCAGGGATGTGTTAGCGGAACTTCGACAATTGCTGCCCGTCGTGGGGCAGTCGTCGCGCGCACGCCCACACTGGCGTCCTCGTCAACATCCGCACTGGATTTTTTTGCGTTATCGTCTGGTCGACAATGTGCGCGCCGCCCAAGACGAAGCATTTTGTCAATGGTTACTCCGCGTGGGTAACGGCCGAGACGGCGAGTACGTCGACGTGCCTATCGACATGCGTCTAGGGGCCAACGTTCAACTCGTCGACTCTGTCTACGGCGTCGTCTTGAGTAAGCGACTGTGACGACATCAACGAAAAAGTCTTGAAACTCCACGACCAGACGGACACGCAGAGCGCGTCTACTCTAGCGAAGACGGCGCCGACGACGGAGACGACTACGACGATGTCATCAATGTAGCCTACCTAAACACCCAGAATCCCACCGGTCTACCCCGGCACAGACTTGAGCTGAAAGTTGGCGCAACTGTAATAGTGTTGCGCAATCTCTCGCCCTCCCTGCGCAACGGCACTCGTCTACACGTGCACCTCGTTGCACGCAAACTTGCTCGGACTCGAGATGGCCGACGGAAGTATTGAGTACGTGCCTCGATGACTTTTCCGAGTCAAACCAGGCCTCCCGTTTACCTTTAACGATACATTTTTCCCCTGCGGGCCCCTACGCCAGAAATACACAACCCAGGGGCAGCGTTTGGGCGGGTCGGGTCTCTCCCCCCGGGGGAGGGTTTGACCCCCGGGCCCTGTACGTGGCCCTCAGCCGATGAGGCGGCGCGCGACCTCGTGATACAGGGCGTACACGGCATCGAGGCGTAACCCGGACGCGAACCCGCTACTCCGGGCCACCTGTACACGCGCAACATTGTCTACGAGACCGTCTTGTTGCCGCCCGGATGAAAAGACGCGCCTACGACGTGGTGGCGGGTATACTCATTAGGACAAGATGGAAAAAGGAAAATTTTTTTTCCTGTTTTACTGTGACCTAATATTGCCTTCATTAGGATTAGTACAAAGATGGAAATCAGTAAGAAAACCTGTGATTACTTTTGTCGTTAGATTATACTAGGCCTTGTAACACTTTGGCTTACTAATGCCTACATTTGGGTCTAGGACGTTATCTTCAGATAAATAATTGTTATTTGCCTACAAATATGCTATTGATTCGTAAAAAATTGTAGTAAACGTTTGCCCCGACAGGGATTAAACCCACAATTTCAAGACTACATAACAATGTACTCCCTATTCATTGAAGGCTTTCAAGTTAGCATACTTTGTTAAAAATTAATGTAATTCATACATAATATAGCCTTATTTAGTACATATTATAACAATTTTACTGTAGGTCTAATGTTGGTTATTTATAAAATTTGAATGCCTCGTATACAAGAGAATACGAATTAAACTAGAGAACATGTAGTAGGTTGGCTATATTAAAATAATAGGTTCAGATTAAATATCTAGCAGCAAACCATGATTTTGACCCTAATTGAGTAGAAATGTTATTAGAACTTATGATTTTTTACAGACTTATATACTATTACATTGTTCCACTTTCAGGTGTGGAGTGACTGGAAGCTTTATGTCAAATCGAAAGCCAGTGCCCTTGCACGTTATGCAGCGAGTACTGGAGGTGGCGCCCCCTCCAACCAAACTGACCATTTTAGAGCTTATACTCGTGGCGTTTATAGGATCAGACTGCATTGATGGCGATGAGGGGATTGAGGAGGCTGGGTTTCCCAAGGACAAGACTAAGTTTAAGGTGAAGTAACTACATAATTTAAAACCAGTGTTGATATATTCTCTTTATTTTGTACGTACAAACACATTTTTACGACAAACCCATCATTGTTTTCTTAATCATACTAGGTCGTTTTGATAAATTATCCGTAGTGTGCAGCCTATAAAACGAATGATAATGAGCCAATTAGATGGTGTGTCATGTTTGGAACCAATGCTGAACCTGAAACAAAATCTTAAAATTATGGTTAACATTAATCCATTTTAGATTGATTGGATATTTGATTGGATATTGCTTTACGTCTCATATTTATGCAACTTGGCTAATCGAGACGAAGGGAGGGACGTAAGGGATGACGCGGGGGGACAAGGGGTGGACAGGCCTGTGCTGGTCAGATACCAGCCACAAGCATATGGGGAGGGCAGGGGTTCCCCCACGTCGTGGTCGTCTCCGTCTGTGTCATCATCCGTCCGTGTTGTCTTTGTCGTCGCCGTCGGGGAGGTAGTCAAAGAGAAGGGGTTCCCCGACGACGACCCAGAGCTCGCCATTAGATAAAGGAGCATACCAAAGATACGTCAGATGAGGAGGGTGGACCTGTGAAGAACAGTGAAGAACCTGCAGGTGAAGAAATGGCAATTGTGTTAATTGCATATGAGGAGGAGGAAATAATAATTTGAACTTGATGGTGAGGAAGAAAATACGCCTTCAATATCGAGAAATACGAACGACACTCCTTATCAAAAAGGTAATTTGTAAGAACTAGCACCAGCTTGCAAAGAAGTTATTATTATGTAGACATAGGTAGCACTAACCATAGTACTGCTACCGAGTATCAAAAAGAGGTTAATTTGGTTGCCCACTCCTTACAAACCAACTGCTAGTTGATACTCATAGATCAAAATCTTTTGTTGTGTGGTGCCTACAAACATCCCTTATACGGCCTAGCAACAAAGCTAATAATATATATTTTTTCATTCGTTGCCAATTTTTAAATTCAAAGTTGTTCTGAATCGGCCTTGTTGATTCTGTTGTTGATCCGTCGGTGTGTGCTCTGTCCATACCACCGATGGTTATTTTATTTCATTATTATTTATTTTCATTTTTATTTTTATTATTTAAATATTGTTAATTTGTTATTTAAGAATGAATGATATTTGATGTGAGTATACAAAAATGTATGTGAAAAAATTAAAATCGATGATTATTATATTTTTTATTTTATTTTCTAGATCAAGTTAATGCTAACCAGACGAAAAACCACATAAGGCAGCCAAATAACGAAACAGCATACGACCGGGCAGCAGAATCTTTCAAGGCTGTTGAGGACGAAAAAACTGACTGTTTGAGGATCGTACCGCTCAGCAGCCTTGAAACATCGCAAAACAAAAATTAGAGTTTTCAAAAAGAAAAGCGAGTGCACTGGAGAGGATTGCCGCAGCAAAGAGGCAAAGTACATGCGCCCCAACAGTTCCGACATATAATATGAGTTGATTGATTCATTGGATATTGCTTAACGTATCATATTTATGCAACTTGGCTAATCGATACGAAGGGAGGAACGTAAGGGGCGACGCGGGGGGACAAGGGGTGGACAGGCCTGTGCTGGTTATTTATTGGATATTGCTTAACGTATCATAGTTATGCAATTTTTTTTTGGATTGGATATTGTTTAACGTCTCATATTTATGCAACTTGGCTTAAATAAATGTTTTAATAAATAAATAAATGTTTTCTTAAAAATTTGCTATTTAATAACTATTTAAAGTAGGCCTTAAAATTGGTTATGTCCCAACATTATAACTCACCTGAAGGAGACCTAGAGCAGGCTCAAGGATCCAATGTCAACCGCTGAGAGATATAAAAGCGGCCAGATCAGTTCAAGATCCAGCTCAACCACCGACCACGTGAGAAACAAGGGTGCTAAGCCGGTCAGGTAATAACTTTGTAATGACAATTATCAGGTAATAAAATAGTGTTTATGATGTATTTGAAGATAATGCTGTCGTATAACCTTTACGGCGACGTGAGAATCCAGGGCGCTTTAACCGGGAATTTTATATTACGCCTGCTAAGTAAATAAATTTAAAATTGCTTGTGTTCGTATTATTAGAACAAAGTTATTAAAATGTCGATAATATTAATGTTTGATGTCTCCTGGACAAAGTAATATTTGCACCAGCAAGATATTATTTATTGTTGATACACTCCACTTCTTATATTGTATTTGTTACGGAACATTCATCTATAAACTTAGCCAGCGTTTTGATGTTATTTATTATATAGCCTAATATATGAGACGAGCGCTGAATTCAGGCGTTATAATTGTGATGTTTTGCACATGGGTCTGACAAATGTTGTACATGTTTCTACGTATTTCAGTTCTTACATATTGGACATTAGCGTCATGAGATAAGTATGAGTCATCTAAGTTTGTCCAATAAAAAAGCAAGTATCAAAACATCCCCGCGACGTAAGATACGCGAGGTTGGAATGTTGTGGGCCAGAGGTTAGTCAGCTGATTCTCCCGAGCTGGCTTCCATGCAGTTTGACCTAATCCTGCAAGGCATTGTTTATACGCAGTTCTGACATCTGTGGTGTTTTACTTTATTTGGATTAAGGGTGCGTCAACCATTTGGTCACAATGTGGGGCGAAAAGTCTCGAGCTGGTCAGAACCAGCGACGGGTAGGGGCAGGAAACGGGGGTTCTCATGTCGTTTTCGTCATCGTTCAAGTTGTCATAGTCGTCGTCGTCGGAGAGGTTACAAACCAAAATTAAAATTATACACGACAATACTCGTCCACCTGAGACAAGAACCACCAACCGAGTGGGAGAGAGAACGTCCAGCGAGGCGTAGGAGGCAGCTGCTGTCTGCTGCGTGCATGGCCGGGATTGGTTAGTGCGAGGATGATGGGGGGCGAGTGTTGGGTGGGCTACGCGAGTGGGCGTTTACCATTGTTGTCCTGGAGCCTTGGAAAGACTCACGTGTACATACAGGGCGTTCAAAAAACATCAAAGCAAAGATAATTTTATGTCTTATTGGGTCTGACCGTTCTTTGGACATAAGTAGCGACACACAGAACGAATTAAAAGTTTTAAATTGAAACCAATATAATTTATGTTCTGCACGAGTCTCTCTAAAACATCACGGGTAGGCCTGGTATCAGTATCAAAGCCGGTGGTTCGCAATTCATCATAGATCGTTGAAAGTAAATGGTTCAGAAATGTTAACACATCTTATTGACCAACCAACTTACCATTATCTGTAATCAATCCCAATGTGAAAGAGACATCAAACGTTCGTTAGTTGTTGCTTGTCTCACGTCACGCATCAACTCTTGTTATTACTTAATTCGAGAAATAACAAAGATTTACTAAGCAACGAAGACCACCGGAGTTTTAATTATGATTTTGCTATTCTCTTTGTTTATTCATTATTGCTTTCATTATGATATAACATTTTAAACAAGTCACACAAGTACAATCCTAACATCGCCATGTCAATGCAAACGCCGACACCACAAATTCATTTTTCGTTGGCGACTACAAAAACACAAATTAGTTCGATATTTTGACGAGCTCAGACTACAAAAAAAACAACAAAAATACAGCTCAGATAGAAAGCCTCCAAATTGAAGAGTTGAGAGCCACCCACAAATTATGCCTTTAACCTACACAAATCGTTTCGATTGATTGGATCATTGCTTAACGTCTCATATTATGCAACTTAGGCTAATCGAGACGAAGGTGGGACGTAAGGATACGCTGATAGGAAAGGGTGGAACAAGCCTGTGCCTTTGGTAAACCAGCCACAAGCATATGGGGAGGGCAGGGGTTCCCCCACGTCGTAGTCGTCTCCGTCTGTGTCATCATCCGTCCGTGTATAAAATATATATAATAATTCATTTCTACTTTTTACTTTGTAACCATGACATATTTCATTCCAAATGTATTTTTTTATGTGTATTTCCTTCAATAAACGGATGGGTTGAATGGCGCTGAAATGAGGCGCCACTTCCCCTGCCTCGTGGTCGTAACCGACTGTGCCCTTCCCACACACACTCGGCACAAATAAGTGGCGAGTTTGTGGGGGGACGTAGTATTGTCAATCTTTGCAATTGTAGCATAATGGATCCACCAAATCCAGAAGAAAATGAAGGGGAATCCGCCGAGAACTCGGTCTCTTCGATTGATCACGGTTTCAAGAAATTCCAAAGCAGTCTGCTAAAGTAGGTGAAGAAGCAAAAGAATGAATTTGAGAAGAAGGAGCAGGCGAGCCGTGTTAATGCTAAGATAGCAACAGCAACAGCTATAAACACTATGAAGCACAAGGTAGGCCGAGACATTGCCTAGATGATGCTCAAAGCTTTAGGCCCGAATTCATAATCAGCCCCATGGGAGCCCAAAGGATGCGTGCCTCCCAAAGGCCGATAACGGTATTCATGGACCTCACAATGCTAGAGGGCACCCATTGGTACGACTCTAAATTCGGGCCTTAGTTTGTATTAGTGTTAGTATTAGTAGTTTTAGGGATATTCCAGAAATTTAGTTAACTATGTATAAATGTAAAATACGGTTAATAAGGTTGAATGTGTTTTTCAAATCATTGTCATGAAAAGAATTGCCAAGGTCGATATATTTGTAGACAGCCAAATCGGGAAAAGGTATACATGCTAAAGTTGTCATATGTAGAAAATGCCAAATTACCAAATCATAATCATTATCATTATCAGGAAACCGTCGCCAACGTCGTCATAATGAATAGCAAGTCGACATGCTTCATGGATTTTTTTTTTTTTTTTTTTAATTAACTGTCATAGTTTGTCGATCAGATTGCTAAGGTTTAGAAATCTGATAAATTTTTTCACTGTTTTCATAAGACAAAAGTTCATCATATGATAGATTTAAATTTTATATGGAGTCTCAAACCATCATACTTAGAGCAGTCAGTCAACAAATGATGAACGGATAGCAACACATCACACGTGTCGCAAATCGGAGCAATCTTATCTCAGGTAAAAAGATAGGCAAGGGTGAGGTGAGTGTGCCCTATTCGTACTCGCGCCAATACAACCTCCTCACGACGACAAAGTGTGGAAGAAGGGGTCGTACTTTCAATGAAAGACAGGGCATCACACGACGCAGTATATTATTCTGCAAAGCATTCCAACAATCCTGACCTAATTTCAACATATGGTTCTTGAACCCACTGTGGACATCAGGAACAGGTACGAGGAAAAAATCAGTTGATCCTTTTTGCGTTGCAGCCTTGGCTGCAAAGTCAGCCTCCTCGTTGCCAGAGATACCAACATGACCAAGGACCCAGCAGAACATAATTTTGTAGCCTCTCGCATGAAGTTTCTCCATGAAGAACTGAATGTCAATTACTAAATGGTGAGTAGAGAACATGACGTGGAGTGCCTGAAGTGCACTTAAACTATCTGAACATACCATGAAGCTTCCACATCTTTGTTTCATAATATATCTCAAAGCTTCTCGTATGGCATACATTTCAGAAGTAAAAACAGAACACATGTCATGAAGTCTGAAACCAACACTACTGCCGCCAAAATAGTAAGCGCAAACAACCTTCGAGCCGGTTTTAGATCCATCAGTGAATTTAAAGGTACGGTTGTTGGATATTGCTTTACGTCTCATATTTATGCAACTTGGCTAATCGAGACGAAGGGAGGGACGTAAGGGATGACGCGGGGGGACAAGGGGTGGACAGGCCTGTGCTGGTCAGAACCAGCCACAAGCATATGGGGAGGGCAGGGGTTCCCCCACGTCGTGGTCGTCTCCGTCTGTGTCATCATCCGTCCGTGTTGTCTTTGTCGTCGCCGTCGGGGAGGTAGTCAAAGGGAAGGGGTTCCTCGACGACGACTCAGAGCTCGCCATTAGTTTCAGGGAGTAAAACTCCCCTATTCACGTGCCAAACCGCGAGAAGGTGTCGAGTTGGAATTTGAATTCGTTACAAATAGCTTGAAAACTAGTTTTGAACATTACATCTGATGTTGTGGACTTATTATATCGGAAAAGGTCGAAACAAATTTCAGGTTCCGGAAGTAGCCATGGAGGGTTTCGGCTCAAAACGAAACTCAATAGATTGGGTACATCAAAATTTAAAATTCTAAAAAGATGTCTACAACGTAATCCGACAGGAAGGGTCGCCAAAGGTTTGATATCGAAGTGACGGACAAATGTCTCATCAAAAAGAGCGTCATGAGACGGGTGGTTACGCATTGCCCGGATCTTCAATACGTATCTGCCCAACAAGTAGTTCCGTCTTTCTGCGAGGGAGGTCATTCCTGCCTCAGCATACAGGCTGAGGACGGGGCTCGTCCGAAATGCACCCAGCGCCAGCCGGAGACCACTGTGGTGGACAGTATCGAGAAGTTTCAAGATGGAATCACGGGCCGACGAGTAGACCCAACAGGCATAGTCCATTACGGACCTAACCAGTGAGCCATATATTTGCAAAAGACATGTCCTGTACGCACCCCATGAAGTGTTACTAAGAACTTTAAGGATGTTTAATTTCAACATACATCGTTTGCGCAATTCTGTGACGTGGTATCTCCAATTTAGTTTAATATCAAACTCCAAGCCAAGAACGCGAACGTGTGGTTTAAATTCAAGTTGCACACCGTTAAGGGTAAGACGTGGATCTACGTGCATATTCCGACTGCGACAAAAGTGAATGCATTGTGTTTTATCGGCAGAAAATTTTGTGCCACGTACTCGGGCCCAATCACCGATGTTGTTCAATGCAATCTGTAGATGTCGTTTGGCAACGGAAATGTTGACCGACCTATAGAAAATCCCTTAGTCGTCGACGAATAAGTAGGACATGATGGACTTAGGTATGCACGAGGTGACACTGTTAATTGCGACTGCAAACAGGGGAACCAAAAGGAGAGATCCTTGAGGAACTCCCGTTTGCAGTTCATATGGGTCTGATAAAATGTTATTTATCCGTACTTTAAATGTTCTATCATGAAGAAAGTTCTGTATGAACCTGGGCAAGTGACCTTTAAAATCCCACTCGTGAAGTTGTTGTAATATGGCATAACGCCACGTTGTGTCATATGCTTTCTCTATGTCAAAGAGTACACCTATTACGTGCTGTTTAGCCACATAACCTTCTTGAATGAAGGTTTCCAAACGCACGAGGTGGTCGATTGAACTCCGTCGCTGTCGAAATCCACACTGAACATAAGTAAGCAAGCCACGAGATTCCAAAAGCCACATCAGGCGCTTATTGACCATCTTCTCAAACAATTTGCGGAAGCAACTAGTTAGACATATGGGTCGATAAGAGCCGGGTAAGGTTTTGTCTTTACCTGGATTCAAAAGCGGAATAAGAATAGCCCTACGCCAAACGTCAGGAAATCCGTCCGATAACCATAACGAATTTAGGAAGAGCAGAATAATCTCAAGAGATTGGTCAGTCAGGTGGATGAACATTTCATTGTGGAGCTTGTCTTCGCCCGCGGCAGTTTTCCTTAAGGAGTTGATCGCAGTGCGCAATTCCCATAACGTGAAAGGCCGATTGTAACATTCAGTGTTGTCGGAAGCAAATGTAAGCCGTTGTTGTTCCCTTCTTCGTTTCCGTTGGAGAAAGACTGCATCATAGCGAGCGTTGCTGCTCACCGAATCAAAGTGACTGGCAATCACCGACACTACGTCATGCGGTGAAGCAACAAGCGCACATTGTTCAGGATGGCCGGAATAGAAGACATTGAGCGTCCACAAATAGACTTAATCTTCTTCCATACTGTGGTGGAATTTGTACGGTTGGTAATATTGGAGACGTAGTCCCTCCACGAATTCTTCAGAAATGCGGAAAGAAGATAAGATTCTTGTCAGGAACCTGGTTTGATCGAACGCATTTGGCACTAAAGGACCACTTTAAATTGTTTTATTGTTGGTGTCGCCAGACACACTCTCAGTCTGAGACGCAGTTCGACTTAAAAAGGAAAGATGGGTTCACCAGTGGAACGCAGGCAATAGTGCAACATAACAACTGGCTCCGTGAAGTGTGCACACAATATGTCGACGATCACGCGCAGAAGATTGGTGGTCCTGGGAAAGTGGTGGAGATAGACGAATCTGCCATCACAAGACGCAAGTTCGAGCGCGGACGGCTAGTTTCCAAACAACAGTGGCTGTTCACAGGTGTCGAGCGTGGGTCTAACATGACTCGCGTGTTCATCAAGTTCGTGGATCGTCGAGATGCTGCCACTCTGTTACCTTTGCTGCAAGCCCTCGTCGAACCGGGACTGACGGTGATGTCGGGCAGTTGGGCGGCGTATCGGAATATAGGCAACCTTCCAGAGGGTGACCATCACTCTATGATCAACCACAGCGAGAACTTTGTGTTGCTTACTTGGCTAATCGACCTACTTGTCCTGACATCGTTGCAGCCCACGTCATTTTGCAGTCGGATAAGTAGAGATATGAAGCTAAATTGTTTTGCTTCATATACTAATATCTTTTTAGAGTAACTAGAATATTTCTTGCTGGCTACAGAGCCCACTAATTCAGAACTGATCGATCTAGGTAGGAAAACTGTCATCACCTGTATCGTTTGTATACAATATACCTACCTTTTAGGTTGAAAATTAATTTTGAGTATCTGTTGATTTTTAGAGCGTGTACTTTACTGTGTGTTTTTACTGTACTTTGACTTTATGTAATAGGCTGGAGATTTTGTAGACCTTCCCAGGTATAGGACCTTCAGGTGGACTGAGAGTATTTGTTTTGTCCCTTTTTTTGAACTTCACTTGAGAGACCTTGACAATCATTTAACTGACCTTGACATTACCTAAGAAGTCACTATTAGTTGTTGTTTATATTTGCATATGTTATTAGTATCTAGGGACAACAGTCCGACTTTTGTATCCAGATGAAAGCAGTCAATATACAATACAGCAAAGATTATTTAATTCTATCAGAAGATTATTTAATTCAATCAGTGTAATTATTGTAAAGTATTTTTCAGTTATGTTATAAGCGAGCCGTTTCACTAATCTAGCGATTGAACCATCAGTCTACTTCACCAGAGCGAACATGGTCCTCCGGGCCGGATTAGTGAAATGAGTTTCTTCTAGTAATTCCTTATCGCGGGAGCACAACGCAATCAGCCTACACTTCAGGTACCAACTACTTCTTATAATCATCATGGACGAAGCTCGCAAGAAATAGTTATTAAAAAAGAGAAGGTTAAAGAAGGCTTCCCTTACACGTATCAAGCAGTTTGTTGAAAGATTTGATTGCAATGCAGGAATGGATCATAATCACATACGTGTTAGACTTGACACATTGACAAATATATGGGCTGAATTTCTTGAAATTCAAGAGGAGCTAGATTTTAATGACGAGGAAGATGACTATAATATAGAAGTTTAAGAGGCTATCGAAGATTTCATTTCACTCGGGCAAAAATGACTACATTTTTAGAGCCAGTAGCCATCCCACACATACCTGTGACCACACAGGAAACTTCCGGAACTTTGGGTTGCTGCAACCATAGACCTTCATCTCTCTCTAATGCTCAGCTCCCTACTATTAAGTTGCCCACGTTTGATGGAGATTACAACCAATGGATACATTTCCGAGATATATTTGTAAGTTTAGTCGCAAACAACAAAGAGTTGCCAAGGGTCCAGAAGTTCCATTACCTGATGTCATGTTTGTCTGGAGAGGCGCGTGAACTTAACAAGTCACTACCAGTGTGTGATGCGAATTTCGAGATCGCATGGCAAATGTTGATATCACGCTATCACAATGATCAACTTTTTGCAAGTCGTTATGTGAAGATATTTTGAATCTTTCTATTGTAAGCCGAGAATCAGCCAGTAAATTGCGGATTCTTCTTAACCAGTTCAAGAGTAACCTGAATGCAATTGAAGCATTAAACCTTAAAACGCCATTGCATGAAATATTGTTGTCTCAACTTATGTTAGAAAAGCTAGATATATCCTCCCGCAAACAATGGGAATCTATGAACAATTCAAAAGAGGTACCCAATCTATAAATGCTATGTACTTTTTTGGAACAAAGATGCCAAGCACTGGAGATCATGAATACTGGTTGTAGGAATAAGCCTAACGATAATCATTCTCTGCAGAAAGAGCGCAAGCCAGAAAGAGTTAGTTACATGTCTATAAAAACTACAGTATGTGTGTATTGTTCAGGCACTACTCATCGCATTTATAATTATTGTACACAGTTTCTCTATAATCCTGTCAAATAAGAATTTTTGGAGGAAAAAATTGCGATGTCGCTGAATTTTTGCAGAGACCTTCCTTAAATGATACTTATCAACATACCAAAACTCCCCTACAATCGGACTGGAGCTTCGGCCGCCATATTGGAAAATGGCGGCCAAAAAGTGTTTGTTATCGAATATCTCCAAATTCGTTTGAGATAGACAAAATATCTCAATGGCAGAAATATTTCCCATTTAATTTCCTACAAAACAGGTGTCTTCTAGAGTTTTGGTAGGGGCAACGGTTACGTCACAAAATCGTGGTTTATATGTTGCTTATTGGAGTACCAGCTTATTTCCTAATTTTCACGCCCAGCATCAAACAATGCCCGGTAAATACGTAAAAAATCGATTTAAATACAAAAGGACTTTTGTACGGGGTTCATGAAAGCTTCCATTAGTATTTTAAAAAATCAGTTCTGCGAAATCGGATTTTGCATTTACCCGGAATTTGGGTTTTTCCATTGTTGGCATTTCCTTAAAAAATGCCATATTTTACTGTCCATTATTAAGCACTAAATAGCATTGGAGGAAAAATTCTTTCTACGCACATTGAAATTACTTAAATAATGATCCGATTACAACCAAAGTTTAAATCCAATATGGCTGCTAATTCCTAATATTCACAATATGAATACTGTTTTCGTGCTGTTTTTACACTCTTTTTGTTACATATTTCACTTTGATGTTGTGGATATTAGGAATTAGCAGCCATATTGGATTTAAACTTTGGTTGTAATCGAATCATTACTTGAGTCATTTCGATGTGCATAGAAAGAATTTTCCTCCAATGCTATTTAGTGCTTAATAATGGACAGTCAAAAAGGTCATTTTTGAAAAAATGCCAATAATGGAAAAACCCAAATTCCAAGTAAATGCAAAATTTGATTTCGCAGACCTGATTTTTTAAAATACTATTGGAAGCTTTCATGAACCCCGTACAAAATTCCTTTTGTATTTAAATCGATTTCTTACGGATTTACCGGGCATTGTTTGATGCTGGGCGTGAAAATTTGGAAATAAGCTGGTACTCCAATGAGCAACATTTAAACCACGAATTTGTGACGTAACCGTTGCCCCTACCAAAACTATAGAGGACACCTGTTTTGTAGGGAATTAAATGGGGAATATTTTTGCTATTAAGATATTTTGTATATCTCAAACCAATTTGAAGATATTCAATAACAAACACCTTTTGGCCGCCATTTTCCAATATGGCGGCCGAAGCTCCAGTCGGATTGTAGGGGAGTTTTAGTATGTTGATAAGTATTATATAAGGAAGGTCTCTGCAAAAATTCAGCGACATCGCAATTTTTTCCTCCAAACGTCAATATACGATCTTATTTGACAGGATTACTACCTCAATCTACAACAACGGCTCAACTTTGTCAATGAACACGTATTGTGTTACAACTGTCTACAAGACGGACATGCCAGTAGCTTATGCCGATTTAGTAGCTGCTGCAGAGTCTGTGGTGCACGACATTACACGCTCCTGCACCAGGAAGAGCAAAGTTATTATAATTATTATTGGGTATTGCTTAACGTCTCATATTTATGCAACTTGGCTAATCGAGACGAAGGGAGGGACGTAAGGGATGACACGGGGGGACAAGGGGTGGACAGGCCTGTGCTGGTCAGAACCAGCCACAAGCGTATGGGGAGGGCAGGGGTTCCCCCACGTCGTGGTCGTCTCGGTCTGTGTTATCATCCGTCCGTGTTGTCATTGTCGTCGACGTCGGGGAGGTAGTCAAAGGGAAGGGGAATGTTCCCCGACGACGACCCAGAGCTCGCCATTAGTTTTAGGGAGTGAAACTCCCCTACTCACGGGCCAAACCACGATAAGGTTGCTAGTTGGACTTTGATGGCTTGTTATGAGTTCAACAAAGCAAAAATTGTTCTACACGATCTTTTAGTAGATGTTACCTGGTCGTGTTATCACATTATCCCCGAACACATAACCAAATTTATATTAGTATTTGGTCAAGGTTCAAAAGTCGAACTTATCACAGGAGCTGACAGCCTTGTAGCAAAGTCTTATCAAAAGTGATTAAGAAATGCAGTCGACTTAATGGTCATCCAAAAGGCCACGCAATCAACAGGATCAACTAGAATGATTTTCGATATTGTGAATTTTTCTGAGATAGTGGCGTCTGATTTAGCAAGGTCAGCAGATAAGTACAAGTTTCCTGATTTTTCCTCCAAGATGGAACTTTTCAACGTGCCCAATATTCATAAGAATGATATGAACAAAGCGCTACTCTTGGAAATGGCTAAGAAGCTCGGTGCCTCTGTGAAGAACTTCCAAAATACAACTGCTACGTTGAGTTTCTGTAGCTTTAAAGATGCGTGCAGCAATCTCCCCAGTTCCCTAATACAACACATCCAGCAACAGGAACAGAAGCAAATGCCGAACAAGAACAGACGGAAGAAGAAACACATCCACCTCAGACAAGAACAACAGACTGACTGGGAGTGTGAAGGGAGGGAGGCGTAGGCCGCTGCTGTCTGCGAGCCTGTCTGGGGATTGGTTGACGGTGCGAGGGCGCAGGGGGAGGCCACACGATGCGCGCGCCGATCGTTTGTTGTCTGGACCTTGGCAAGATGGATACGCTACAGACCGTTCAAAAAACATATAAAGCAAAATTTCTTTAAACTTAGTTCAGTATTAATAAGTGTACGTTTATTTGGTCCGAAGTACACATTTAAATAACGAATTAAGGTTTTCAACGTTACCCAATCAATGTTTTAGTAATATACTTAAACGACTGTAGCAGATGATTATATTCGAATTGACAGTGGGAAAAATTGTAAAGAAGGACATTAAAATCCACGAGTACTCAGACTTATTGTGACTCGACTCGGTGTCTTCGGGTGCGATTGATTGGATAACGTCTCACATTTATGCAATTTCTGTGTCATCATCCGTCCGTGTTGTCATTGTCGTCGCCGTCGGGGAGGTAGTCAAATGAGAGGGGAAAGTTCCCCGACGACGACCCAGAGCTCGCCATTAGTTTCAGGGAGTAAAACTTTCCCTAATCATGGGCCAAACCACGAGGAGGTTGCGAGTTGGAATTTGATGGCCAAATCATTAAAACTATAACGTTTAGTGAAGGAAGGTGGAAGCCAGTCCAAACAGGCATAAGACCAACAACCACCAGCAGTATTAATCTTGCTCAACAATTATTCACAGAAGGGTTAAGAGTATTTACTAACTGCTAACCAGGATTGTTTAGAAGACGTCGGCTCAGAGTTACGTAGACATGATCACACCATCCTTGTGCCATTCCGGCTGTACAAGCTCTGAAGCGTATACCACTTAGTCAGTTTGTTGAAAAACATGAAGGGAAAAACAATAACAATGATGATGATCATTATATTTACATTTTCTAACTTAAAAAAAAATCAGAACCATCAACAAATGACGTAGAAGAATGCATAGAAATTGTAGAATGGCTCAGAGACAATGATGATAGTGATACAGAAAACGATGTTTGTTCATTTGTTCATAACACAACTCTACTTGAAGGTAATATAATCAACAACCTAACTGGACGAGCATTGCGCTCAGTATTAAAAGAGGTGAACATTTGCTATAATTAGTTGCTTAGAACTTTGTGTATGGTCCACTTTCGAAGATAGGACATATGAAGTTTTATTTGGCCTTGAATAGTTATATTGTCGAATAGATAGTAATTGGTTGGGGCCCTATTGAGGGCGTAGCAGCAAATTATGATAGGTATGCGTGAGCGAGAAGAGTAGAAGGTTGAATTAGAGGTAGCAAGGAAACTGATTGATAAGATTTCTGTGCAGCTTCTGTGCACCTGAAAACCACGGAAAAAACCTTCATTCAGGATTGCCGGTCTCGACGGGATTTGAACCCGGGACCTCCCGAATCAGAGTCGCGCGCTTAACGCTCGAGCCAACACTGTCGGTAAGGATTGGTCAACCTTGTGTTACCTGAGACCGTAAATATCAGATTGACCCCATTGGCAGTCTTCATGTGATAAATGTAAGTTACTAGTGCCAGTGTGCATATGTGCCTTGCAATTTGTAATTTTAGGTTCGATTTTGATTAAATATTGCTTAACGTCTCACATTTATGTAACTTGGCTAATCAAGACGAAGTGAGGACGTAAGGGATGACGCGGGGGGACAAGGGGCCTTCCTAGTCTATTAAGCGATATGGCACTGTATTTTAAAAACTTCATCTTGCCCATATGGAAGATTATATTATAGTAAGGTGTTGTAGCTACACTGTACGTTGGTCCGTGAAAGGCATTTATCAAGTGAGTTTTGATGGATATTGCTAAACGTCTCATATATATGCAACTTGGTTAATCGAGACGAAGGGAGGGACGTAAGGGATGACGCGGGGGGACAAGGGTGGACAGGCCTGTGCTGGTCAGAACCAGCCACAAGCGTATTGGGTTGAGGGCAGGGGTTTCCCCCTAGGAGGATTAAGTATAAGGATAATACACTGAATCCTCCTAGGTTTCCCCACGTCGTGGTTGTCTCCGTCTTTTTCATCCGTCCGTGTTGTCATTGTATTCGCCGTCGGGGAGGTAGTCAAAGGGAAGGGGAAAGTTCCCCGACGACGACGTAGAGCTCGCCAATAGTTTCGGGGAGAAAAACTCCCCTAATTTTGGTTAAAAAGTAACTAGTAACACAACCTACTCATTGTTTTACTTCAAAATACACATGCAAACATGTTGGTTTTACAAGTAGATGTAGTTTAGAGAGTTCGTGTAGCATTACAGTAGGTACTTGAAGAAGGGAATTTAAAATATCTGTTTATTGTTGTTGATGATTTGATGTTGAGCTGTAAGACTTGACAACTAAAAATTATTTGTACATACTTGCATGCTTGGACGGCAGTTTCCTATGGCAAATCGCTTATCTGCCGATTCCATGTAGCACAGATTTTTAAACGTGAATGTTACTTTCCAAAAGCTAGGAATCACTCCAGCGGAAGAGAAAGTCACGAAGGAATACTTGCAAAAACTCATCAAATCCAAATCAGAACAGGAATACAACGACTTATATGAAGGGATACAAAAAACTCTTCCGCAGCAAGTTCTAGAGTATTCCAACTCGACACCTTCTCGCGGTTTGGCCCGTGAATAGGGGAGTTTCACTCCCTGAAACTAATGGCGAGCTCTGGGTCGTCGTCGGGGAACCCCTTCCCTTTGACTACCTCCCGGACGGCGACTACAAAGACAACACGGACGGATGATGACACAGACGGAGACGACCACGACGTGGGGAACCCCTGCCCTCCCCATATGCTTGTGGCTGGTTCTGACCAGCACAGGCCTGTCAACCCCTTGTCCCTCCGCGTCATCCCTGACGTCCCTCCCTTCGTCTCGATTAGCCAAGTTGCATAAATATGAGACGTAAAGCAATATTCAATCAACAAATCTAGAGTACTATACTGAAAACTGGCATGACATCCGCGTCCAATGGGTTTTTTTGTTTTGTGCGAGAGACTGGTAATTTTTTGGATGACACAAAATATCGAGTCATGACGAGAAAGGAAGCGACGTCGACGTAAGAAACTAGGGCGCTTCAACTGGTAAGGTCATATTGCGCCACCTGTGATAATGATTTTGATTGGATATTGATTGGATATTGCTTTACGTCTCATATTTATGCAACTTGGCTAATCGAGACGAAGGAAGGGACGTAAGGGATGACGCAAGGGGACAAGGGTAGAACAGGCCTGTGCTGGTCACAACCAGCCACAAGCGTTTGAGGAGGGCAGGGGTTCCCCACGTCGTGGTCGTCTCCGTCTGTGTCATCATCAGTCCGTGTTGTCATTGTCGTCGCCGTCGGGGAGGTAGTCAAAGGAAAGGGAAAAGTCCCCGACGACGACCCAGAGCTTGCCAATAGTTTTAGGGAGAAAAACGCCCCTTAGCACGGGCCAAACCACAAGAAGGTTGCGAGTTGAAATTGAAACCCAAGAGAGAATAAAGAGCAAATCGATTGATTGATAGGATATTGCTTTACGACTCATGTTTATGCATCTTGGCTAATCGAGACGAAGGGAGGGACGTAAGGGATGACGTGGGGGGGGACAAGAAGTGGACAGGCCTGTGCTGGTAAGAACCAGCCACAAGGCATATGAATCATTCCATTCAGTCTGGACAGAACAGACGACCTCCCTAAGTAAACACTTAACAGAACGATGCAAGGAAACAACAGCAAAGACTCCCTCTTCAACCCGTTCCTCCAGTTACAGAAGCAAAACCATTTTGCTGTGGCAGCCGAACGAGAACAGACCCAAGAGCGGAGACAAACACATCCACCTCAGACAAGAACTAGAGACTGACTGCGAGAGAGGCGTGGCAAGGTAGCATAGCCTCCTAGGCGGCTGCTGCTAGCTGTCTGCGTGCATGGCCGGGATTAGTTGATGGTGCAGGTTCTGATGCGGGCTAGGCGTCACAATGCGCGCGCCAATCCTTGTTGTCTAGACCATGCAAAGACGGCACGTGTACACTACAGACAGTTCCAAAAACATTTACGGAAAAAATTCTAAAATATAAAAATTAAAAAGAAAATAAGACAACATTTGTCTATTTATTTAAGTATCTAAACATGTACCGCGAGTGGTTTGTCCAACAAGGTAACGGTCTTGGCATACCGAAAGAGCCTGTGCTGCTCTTGTTGGACGGTCATCAGAGTCATATCTCCGTAGAAGTGAGCAAGTACTGTCGAGATAACGGATTCATTGTGTATAACTTGTTCCCGAACGCAGCGCACAGCTTGCGGCCATGCGACATATTTAGTATATTTGGGCCAGTAAAGAGTAAACTGCATGCGTTTCTTCAATAGTTCATAATTGACTCTCCTGGGAATACGATCAACAAATTTGTATTTGCAGAAAACTTAAAATCATCTGGGGATGCGCTGGTAAATCCAACCATGGTACAGCATGCATTTCAAAAATGCGGAATTTGCCCCTTTAACCCAGAGGTTGTCGACTACACAGAATATGTAGTCGATAACCTACTGTCAACACACCAAGCAGAGCTTTTAGCAACAATAAAACCAGCTCCACAAACCAAAGTAGGCCTACTGAAAACTACTATACTTAGCATCATTATCGAGGACGTGACATTAGCGGTGATCTTGTCATAGAGTTTCAAGTTGATGTAGAAGAAGTTAGTAAGTAAGTTGGGGTTTTAGGGCACAAAACAGTTAAGTTATCAGTGCCCATCAAATTTTCTGATTGCTTACTAGGAAAACGCTAAAGTCCCCGCCGCGTTGATGGATGAGCGTTTTTTTTGTAAGTTTTTTGTTTGCGTTTTTTGCCTTTGTTTGCACTTTTCCTTTTCAAGTGCTTTTTGAATGCATTGTAGGTAATTGTTGTCAAGTTTCTATTGTTACTTGTGAATTGGTATTATTAACCCAAAAAAACTCAAATTAAAACCTTTATTTCTGTAGATTCTGACTAACTTTTTCACTTTTATCTTTCAAAAGATACTACATCGCCATTATCTTAATGTCCATGTTAAATATGAACGTTGTAGCCCCACACGTTTGGTCAGAATCGGCCCAAATGTGACGAAAATGTCGCATTAAAAATTGAAAAACTAATATTAAAACCTTTATTTCCATAGATTTAGCTAACTTTTTCAACTTTTTCTTTCAAAAGATACTACATCACCACAATCATAATGTCCATGTGAAAAATGGACGTTGTAGCCCCACCTGTTTGGTCAAAATCGGCCCAAATGTGGCGAAAATATCGCACTAAAAATCGAAAAAAATCGTAAAAGTACGATATTTATGAGAAATATTTCTTCGATTGTACCCAAAAGCAATACACCTCTAAGTTCAGAGAAAACGAAGGTCCCCTCAAAATTTCATCAAGATTGCTAATGCCGTTTGCCCGGAATCCTGCAAACAAACAGACAAAAATACAAAAATACAAAAAAAAACATTGGAGCTAAATTTTTTGGGTGTCAGTGAAATTGAAGTCTTCGCTTCGCTCATCCAAATATAGATGAATTTCAAATTGAATTTAAAGGTTTACTTACGTAAGAAATTAATAACATTATTGCTTGTCGTGGAGTTGTCTGATAACATTTCTTTAAGGGATGGTTTTAATTTAAAATCTTCTCTATCATACTATATTTTGTACATGTTTATAAAACGTGTTTTAAAGTTAAAACTTCGCCACACTCATCACAAATGGGAGGATCTTCACCTCTTAAAAAATATCCGTGAGTGAGGTATGTGTGCCCGATTCTTAAACGAGCCAGAACCACTTTTTCACGGCGAGAGGAGCGACGTGAAGAGATCCAGTCTGCCGTTCTATTCTTGATAAGCGCTATTTATTGTTTTCTATCTTGTTCCAGGAATATTGCCATTGCTTTTTAAGCTTTCGTTTACAAAATGCTTTTAAAACTGAAGGAATGATTAGCTGACAGTCTATGCTGTCCTTTTCGCATGCTGATTTTGCACATTTGTCTGCTACTTCGTTACCTGCAATGACCAGGGACCCAACAAAATACTACAGACTTTTGTTTTAAGGAAAGATTTGTAAGTATAATCTGAATCTTGTGATTTATAGGATGACTTGGATAAATTTCAGACATTGCTTCCAGGGAACTCAAAGAGTCTGTGCAGATAAAAAACTTTGATTCGTTACTCCTTTGGACATATAGTAGAGTTTGAAGTAATGCAAAAAGTTCAGCATTATACACACTAGACATTGGGTGGAGGTGGAAAGTGAAGTTACCTGCATCAGAAGTATAAGCACAACCAACCGAATCATCCATTCTAGAGCCATCTGTAAATTTGCAGCTATAGTCATGAAAATGAGAACGTATTTCTTGAAATAATGCTTGAAATTGGTTATTGAATGTAAGACCCTTTTTGTTTTGAGACAGTTTGGTGATGCAAGTCGGTTTGCAGAACGTCAATGGTGGAATTGATGAACCGTACGACGGTTATGAAGGCTAAAGGTAATGTTATGTGCAATTTCTCCAACAGCTCAAGCGAACGAATGCCTACTGGTCTAATTGCTTTCGGACGTAAGAAATAACGATTTTTAACAGGGTTATCTAAAACTGCATCGTAGGATGGATTTTTGGGGTTACCTTTTAACGACGCCACATAATTAAGCATCAAGTAATTCCTTCTAGTGAGTAATGATGGTTCTCCTGCTACGCTGTATAGGCTATTGACAGGGTTGGTTCGGAATGCGCCTGTTGACAATCGAATACCAGTGTGGTGTACTGTATCCAACGTCCTAATGTATGAAGGCCTAGCAGAGTTGTAAATAAAGCTAGAAAAGTCCAATTTTGAGCGGATAAGTGCTCTGTATTATTGCAGCATGATAGTTCGGTCTGCACCCCATGAAGTTTTGCTGAGAGCACGGAGAATATTCAAGGATCTATTGCATTTTGATTTTTATTGTTAAAGATGGGGCTTCCATGCTAACTTTTCATCGAAAACTATGCCCAAAACACGAGCAATGTGGGTGAAGATAAGGTCTTGTCCAAGCATTTTAAGATTTGGTGGCAAGTGAATTCCCCTATTACGTCTAGAAACAAACCGACACGTGCGCATGCGCCCACTATGAATGTTCAAAGTTACCACCAGATGGCGTCGGTATTGATAACAAAAGATAATAAAATCAGAAACTTTATACTTTTTACAAATTATAATTGTTTATGTCAAGATTATATAGAATGTTGGTTATTATCGACAAAAGAACATAGTTTTTCTTTTCCTTTTATAAATTCAATAGATAGTTTTATACACAAGAAAAGCAATGTTCCTGGAGTCGGCTGTGTAGACCCCAGGCCGAAAATCCTTATTCGTTTAAGTAAAACATTCACGAAAAACAAACCGACAAGTTCGCATGCGCGCACTTTAAATGTTCAAAGCTACCACCTGATGGCGTCGGCGCCGACCGTCACACAATTTGACACAATGTTAAAAGAACAGTCTCCTAGATGTTGCTGGTGATTCCTGGCCACGAGCAGCATCTAGAAGGTAGTGACTGGATTCACGAGCAACATTTAGAAAGCTGTGGTTAAAAGTAACGGTTTGTTTATCTTTTTTAAAAAGTGACACTGACAACAAATGAAAAAATAATACTTTTTTAAAATAAATATACTTTTTATAGAAATACAAACGTTTCTTATGAGATGTCGATAAATAATACACATTTTAAACATTTTTAAACATACATTCCTTTTTATTTTAATAATTAAATTTCTTTTATAGACACATACTTAGCAAAGTGGTATAGGGAAATTACACAATAAAAATATTGCTCCCTGGGGCCGGCTGTGTAGACCCCAGGCCGAAAAGCCTTATTCGTTTAAGTAAAACATTCATGAAAAACAAACCGACACGCGCGCATGCGCCCACCACGAATGTTCAAAGTTACCGCCAGATGGCGTCGGCATCGGTAAAAACAGACAAGAAAAATCATAAAATTTATACTTTTTACAAATTATAATTGTTTATGTCAATATTGTAAGAAATGCCGACTGTCCTAGATAAAAGAGTATATTTTGACACTTCCTTTTTATAAATTAAATACATGTTATTTATTTAATAAAAACTTTGCTCCCTGGGGCCGGCTGGGTAGACCCCAGGCCCTGAAATCCAGGCTTCGCCTACAATACAATGCTTTGTTAGTGAAAATCATCATGGACTCCGCTGAGAGCGGTAAGTTATCAATTTAAAATTACGCAATAATACTTTAGACTAATCTAGTAATGTTTATCCAAAGCTAGTTGTAAATTAAATTCAATTTTATCATTCGGCCCAGAAAGTCTATCTATATTATCGTAGGCAATACGAAACCGGACCAACAGACATTGCTTGCAAGACAAATTTTTTCATGACAATTTTGCATTTTACCAAATGCAACCACGTCTGAATACATTTCTTTAGTTAATTACAAATGGAATACGTTTAGTAATATTTATTTTCTTTCAACAGCAAATGAAGAGACTTTGACTGTAGTAGCACCAGCACCCAATAATGATGAATAACTAGAACCAATTACGAAAGCCATGAGTGTCGTATCGATTGTTACTCCAACGAACGTAGAAGACCACCAGGAAATTGTAGCACCACCGCAAGCAAGAGACGAACACCACATGAGGGACAGAGCTGGGCAAAGGGCTTCGTCTTTAAATAATCCAAGACCAGGCAAGTTTTCTAGCGATAATTTGTTTTCAAATTATACCTTTACCCCACACGGTCGAGTCAACCACACATAAATTTGGCGAGTGATTCCTTCTCAAGGCACAATTCGAACTCGTATTTGTCGTGATTAATTTGCACGTTTGTTAAATGTTTGTTTTTTGTCGATTCTCATACGGGCAAACGATTCAATAGATACAATCATCATGAGATTGAACCCAAGACTTTCACATTACAGACACCTTTGCCAAATGTAGACTAGTAAAACTCCCAAACTCGTTATTGGCCTAGTGAACGAGTCTAGTGTTTTATTCATATTGTATTTCAGATGCGGCACCGTTCCACAGGAAGCCCTATGGACACATTGTAAAAACATGTCACGGCGTCTACGGAAGAAGGAAATCCGAAACAACGGAACGGTCAGTTAATGAAAAATTGTTTATTTCATCAATATTTTCCCAGTCTATGCGGCACGCAATTATAATTAATTTTCTTTTAACATTTCAATTTTCAGACAAAGTTCGCTCAAGGCTACGGCGAAAGTTCCCATTATACACCACCTCCTACGCCACAACGTCAGATGACTGCGAACAAGAAGACAACGCAGTTTGCAACACGACCCCAGCCACCATCCCTTTCAATGGCCGGCAAAAATGTTGATAATATACCGGCATTTATGGTTTTCAATGATAAAGACATTGCAATTAAATACATTGAAGAAATGTTCAAGTGAAATAAAAATGTAAAATAGTAATTATTAAAGGATTTTTGTGTTCCATATCCTAATAGATTATCTAATTCATTTATAGTCTAAAATTATCACGTTTTAATTTTATAATTTTTCACGTGTTTCCTTAAGACTTCCCTAGCATCAAGCGGCGTGTAGGAAAGTGGCAATTTCACGTCCGGATGCCTACAGTCGCAATCGGTCTTATAACACCGCACGAGAGACGACCTGAAGCCTAACGGACGCCCCACGTGCGATGGGCATACAACCAACGCAAACTGCAGACAAGCCCATTGCTGTCATAGCCATTAATTAACCAGGTAATTACCTTATTTGCGCTCGGTCATCATTAGATGTCAGCCACATGAGATAATGGGAAGGAAGGAGGATGTTGGATATGATCGGTTAAACTGGGTGGGAACGGTGGAGTGCTAGTTGCAAAGAGGCCCGGCAAGAATGGAGAAGAAAAAAGTGAAAGAAGTTCAAGTTCGCATCATTCGCCCTAGGCAGGCCAGCATTCACTGCCTAGCTACAGTGTAGTAGACCACATCGTGATTGATTGATTGGATATTGCTTAACGTCTCATAATTATGCAACTTGGCTAATCGAGACGAAGGGAGGGACGTTAGGGATGACGCGGGGGGTGTGTTTTGAAGTTAAATATTATAATACTGGAATAGTCAAGACGTCGGAAACTACTTACCTTACTTACTAACGGTCTTACCTCAGTAGTATGCAAAGTGTTTGAACAATTAATTGCGGATTACCTTCATACCTACTGGGAGAATACAAATTGGTTGAACACGTGGCAACATGGCTACAGGAACAAGCATTCCTGCGAAAGCCAGCTGCGTAGGTTTCGCACAAGACGTTACTGATGCCATTGACAATAATGGGCAAAAAGATGGGGTAGTAATAGACTTTGCAAAAGCTTTCGATGTTGTGCCTCATGATAGGTTAATGATAAAAATGGCAGCAATGGTGGTAGAAATGGTAGAACTCAGAGTGTGAGGGTCATCACCTATCAAGTAGTGTTAGAGTTACCTCCGGGATACCACAGGGTAGTGTGCTGGGTTCTTTGCTGTTCATTGCTTATATCAATGATCTGCCTGAAGGTATAACAGCTAGAATGAGACTGTTTGCAGATGACTGTATTATCTACATAATAATTAAGAGTGCTAGGGACTGTGAGGACCTCCAGCAGGATTTAGATGTAATAAATACTTGGGTGTAACTTAACAGGATGAGGCTTAATGGAGACAAAAGCAAAATGCTGAAGTTAAGCAACAAGAAAATTGTTATAAATTATAAGTATAGACTTGGCAGATGTGAATTAGTAGATAGTAAAAACTGTAAATATTTAGGAATACTGCCGCAAATAATTTGAGCTGGGACCAGCATACTAGTGCAATGGTATCCCAGGCATACAAAAAGCTCCATTTTGCTATGAGATGTCTAAACGGATGCAGACAAAAAGTGAAAGAAAAGGGATACCTAACCTTAGTCAGACCTAGCTTAGAATATTGTGCAAGTGTATGGGTTGCTACCAGAAAGGACACACCAAGGAAGTGGAAATGGTACAGAGGAGAGCAGCAAGATATGCGGGATCTTAGACGACGAGCTAGTGTAAAGAGTATGCTAGACAAACTAAGTTGGGAAATCCTAGAAGGAAGAAGAGAAATAACAGCTTACCTAGATATTCTCTGGCAGAATTCATGGTTGCTATCCTCGCCTCGTTCTGGCTGGTTGGGAATGATGCAGATGGTACACAAGGGAGACCACCTAGGAAACGCCTCCCTCGTCACGTATCCTATGATCGATATGAGTTCTAGTGATCTTACATGCATATACTCCACACTGATATTTATTTGCAAACAAGCTGAGAAGTATGGAGTAACTCTCGTAGTTACTTTTGTCCAGCCATTGTTGTGGAAAGCGATGACAACAATCTCAAGTGAACCGTCAACCAGCATACTGAAGAGCAATTCACTGATGCAAGGGGGGTTTCACCTGCAAATAAGCTTCTTAGGAGCCATTGGAAACCAGTCCTCATGGCTGCATCGGGAATCTAGTAGATAATGGAGACATTTTTTGCAAAGGGCGCTGTCGGAACATACTCAACGGCAACGCTCTTGCCAGAGCGTTGCGAGGTCACTTCCTAACTGACGGATTTTTTTGATTGGATATTGCTTTACGTCTCATATTTATGCAACTTGGCTAATCGAGACGAAGGGAGCGACGCAAGAGATCACGCGGGGAGACAAGTGGTGGACAGGCCTGTGCTGGTCAAAACCAGCCACAAGCATATGGGGAGGGCAGGGGTGCCCCCACGTCGTGGTCGTCTCCGTCTGTGTCATCATCCGTCCGTGTTGTCTTTGTCGTCGCCGTCGGGGAGGTAGTCAAAGGGAAGGGGTTCCCCGACGACGACCCAGAGCTCGCCATTAGTTTCATGGAGTGAAACTCCCCTATTCACGGGCCAAACCGCGAGAAGGTGTCGAGTTGGAATTTGAAGACCTTTCCTAACTGACGGAGCCCTCAATTTAGGTGCACGCTAGTGCACCGCTGCCAAGCAAGCGTGCGCTAGAACACTCAAGGCACCTTATACTGCAAGCAGAGTTGGGCCGTTTTCGAGGCATCGCACAGGCAACACGGGATGTGACATGAAGTTAAAAACCGTCTTAATCGGGGGGGTTTGGGTACCTGACAACATATATTAATTTTGGTTGAGGTGAGACCATCCTTTCTGGGCGAAAACGTGGGTTGAAACATGCTTAAAATCACTTTCAGGATGTTAGTTACTCCCTACTACTACTCCTCCTCCTCCTACTACTATATAATTCGCCAATTCAACATAAGCAACGATTGTGCACGAACGGGTGAATGTACAACATTCAAACTTTGCATGGATATTGAACTACGAGTTCTTCGCAAACCTTTAGAAAAAAAAGTGTAAAAAGTTAACGGGGAGTCATGCAAATTGGCAATTTCATATTAATAATCGTCAAAATAATTATTGTTATATATAAGTAAAAGTGAAGATAAAAGAGATATACTGCGTGTTATTAGTCTTAAAAGCCAATAGTCATATATTAAACTTCTTGTTCTTTGTTATATTTCAAAGATTAACACCGTCAAGTAAAATGTGCAGCGGAGCCGCGGGGAGTATGCGTGCGTGTCGTTTACGTCTCTCTCTCTCTCTCTCTCTCTCTCTCTCTCTCTCTCTCTCTCCTCTCTCGCTCTCGCTCTCTCTCCTCTCTTAAGTGTTTCGTTTATAGTTTTAAGAAAGATACAGAACGATGTCTCATACCATTGCTCAGACGGCGAGCCAGGCATCTGTCAAAAAGTGTTGGTGGTGGTAGATGCCTACGCAACGAAGAGCGTGCGGCAAGGATCGAACCTCCTAAGAAGAGGTGGTCAATACCGGTGACAAGCACAATAATTTAAATTTACTTTGACAGCAATTAGAAAATATGACATTTCGGCAATATATATCTGGCGTGTGTCGTGGTGCAGTGGTGGACGAATTATTAAATATAACAATGCAACCTAAATTTAATTGGCGCGAGTGGCGGAGGAAATATTTAACATTTAACCTTGTTTTAAGTTATGGATTACTAACGATGAATTTATTATATCTATAACAACAAGTAGCTATAGCGCCAAACTTAAAAAAAGTATTGAAATCCCACACTTACAAAAACTTGTAAAAAGCCTGCCAAGCCTTTCACACCTAAAAGGTTTGAGATATACTTGAAGAGCCAAGCGACGTTTCATTCAGCAGTTATGCCCTACAAAGTATTGATATCATTTCGCCCCGTGACTAACGCCAAGCAATGGATTTCAACGTAGTGTTCCTGTACAAAACATAATGGATGGAACATAAATTACAGTCAATTCATAAATCAAAGTATTCAAATATATATTAAATAACACTAATAAAGCTTGGCGCATTGGAAAAAAAGTTCTACCCTTTGTGCACGCTCTCCGTTTCTTAGACATTTGCCACACCCCACAGTCTTCGCCAGATATCTACTACCGCAAAGCCACATATTTTCTTTGCTGTTTGTATTGTACTTGTCAAACAGTCGGTATTGCATGATGACCTCTTGGTCGGAGGTTCGAACCTTGCCACACGCTCGCCGTTGTCAATGCGACAAGCTTTATTAGTGTTATTTAATATATATTTGAATACTTTGATTTATGAATTGACTGTAATTTATGTTCCATCCATTATGTTTTGTACAGGAACACTACGTTGAAATCCATTGCTTGGCGTTAGTCACGGGGCGAAATGATATCAATACTTTGTAGGGCATAACTGCTGAATGAAACGTCGCTTGGCTCTTCAAGTATATCTCAAACCTTTTAGGTGTGAAAGGCTTGGCAGGCTTTTTACAAGTTTTTGTAAGTGTGGGATACAATTCTACTTGAGCAAATATTTAACACCTGTCCCTCGTACGAAGTCAGCGAGGCCGATGCCATGGATGTCGACGACGACGATCTTAATGAAACCTCAGTTGTGTTTTAACTTCTCATAGAATTAAGGTACCATATCGAAGGCAGAGGCAAAATCGTCAGACGCCGTTACTAGCATTGAAAAGCGTTTAGAAGATATTTTAAAGACGTCATTAAATCATCTTCGAACTTAAAGGTTGTGATTAAATTAGATTGGATTTTTCTTAACGTCTCATATTTATGCAACTTAGCTAATCGTGACGAAGGGAGGGACGTAAGGGGTGACGCGGGGGAACAAGGGGTGGACTCGCCTGTGCTGGTCAGAACCAGCCACAAGCGTATAGGGAGGGCAGGGGTTCCCCCACGTCGTGCTCGTCTCCTACCTACAATGCATTCAAAAAGCACTTGCAAAGGAAAAGTGGTCCTACGCAAACTAAAAACTTACAAAAAAGCACATCCATCAACAAGGCGGGACTTAAGCGTTTCCTAGTCAAAAGGATCACTTTGATATAAACCGCATAACGCAGCCTCCTACAGATTGGAAAGAGACGCCGACGACGTGAGAAACAGGGCGCTTCAACCGGTTAGGTCATATTTCGCCGCCCTCGATATTGAAAGTAAACGAAATGAGTTTTTATAATGTTTGATGATTATATTGATTATATATACATCTGCAAGTTATCTGATTAATATTTATTACACTTCAATACCATTTAAAGCTATCGTTCGTGTGATATTATTTATCCTGTCTTATCGAAAAGCCAACACCTGGCACAAATCCAAATCCCTTGTCCCGACATTACCAACTTAATATCGGAGGATGTTTTAGAAGGCTACAATAGGTAGATGGCTGGAGGTCATTCACCACATAGCTCGAGGCGGTTGTGGCCATGTATACTCCTGCCTCGTCAGGTGTAGTAATGAATATGTCGCGGTGAAACTTGGGACAGAGAATAACCCATTTAAACTACTGAAAGAGGCAGAAGTGATCGCATCCATGAGAAACACAACAGGATTTCCTCAGCTCAGGGCGTTGGTAGTCGAACCGTCGCTCAAATCATATATGACTACGGAACTTCTGGGCCCATCGATAAAACCATCATGGGTGGGCGGTACAACGGAGGACTACATACACATGTCGTTTTGCGTGTCGCGTACCAAACACTAAACAGGCTACAACATCAACATCGGAGTGAATTTGTCCACAATGACGTCAAGCCTTCAAACGTTTGTGTCGGCTCGGTGTAAGCCGTCATACGGCATTCCTTATTGATTTTGATGCAAAGGAGAAGTACCTAAACAATGACAGCACGCTAAGAATCTTGACGCAAGGGCATTCGTTTAAAGGTAGCCCCGGCTTTGCGTCCAGGGCTGATAACAAAGGGTACATCACAAGCCCAGAAGATGATCTCGGTCACATAAGACGACGACATGAGAAACAAGGGCGCTTCAACCAAGTAGGTCATATTGCGCCACCTGTGATATTGAAAGTTGATTAGATGAGTTAATAATGTGTTTGATGATTATATTGTGTTCTGCGTGTGTATAAATAACAGAATAAAATGATGATGATAGTAATAGCAAAACAAAAGTAATGTATGTGAATGAAAATAAATAAATTATAGAAATGTGTATGATGTGAATTAAAATTTGTTAAATAGATATATTTGTATGAGACATTTAGTAAGTTTGTCGCCGTTAACATATGATAGAAGTTCTTGATTGATTGATTGGATATTGCTTAACGTCACATATTTATGCAACTTGGCTAATCAAGACGAAGGGAAGGACGTAAGGGATGACGCGGGGGACAAGTGGACAGGCCTGTGCTGGTCAGAACCAGCCACAAGCATATGGGGAGAGCAGAGGTTTCCCCGCGTCGTGGTCGTCTCCGTCTTGTGTCATCATCCGTCCGTGTTGTCATTGTCGTCACCGTCGGGGAGGTAGTCAAAGGGAAGGGGTTCCCCGACGACGACCCAGAGCTTGCCATTAGTTTCAGAGAGTGAAATCCCCTATTCTTGGGCCAAACCGCGAGAAGGTGTCAAGTTGGAATTTGAAGGCCCGAATTCGTTTAGAGGTAGCCCCTGCTTTGCGTTCAGGGCTGTTTACAAAGGGTACATGACGAGCCCCAAAGACGATCTTGAACGACGACGTAAGAATTTGGATATTACTTTACGTCTCATATTTATGCAACTTTGCTAATCGAGACGAAGGGAGGGACGTAAGGGATGACGCGGGGGTGAGAAACTAGGGCGCTTCAACCAATTAGGTCATATTGCGCCACCTGTGATAATGAAAGTTGCTGAGATGAGCTAATGGTGTGTTTGATGATTAGATTGATTTCTAAGTGTATAAATAACAGAATAAAATGTTGATGATAGTAATAGCAAAACAAAAGTAATGTATGTGAATGAAAATTAATAAATTATAGAAATGTGTATGCTGTGAATTAAATTTTGTTAAATAGATATTTTTTGTTGAGAAATTTAATAAGTTTGTCGCCGTTATAGATAGATTGATAGATTGGATATTGCTTAACGTTATCATATGTTAGAAGTTCTTCATATGATTGTGAGAGATCAAATTGCAGGCGTAAGGCATCATACTTGGTACATTCTGCTAGCATATGATATACGGTTAAAGGATACATCACATGTGTCAAATCTGGGAATAACTATTTCTCTGGTTAAGAGATATCCGTGAGTAAGATGTGTTAGACGGAGAGCCAGTGACAGTTTCTATTACCTAATGCATAACGTACATACGTTCTGACTATTGGAATATATGCGGATTTATGAGATTTTACAAAACCCACGTCTTACGTGCCAACTTGGGAGCGTTTGGGCCTCATTGGGCTCCAAAAAGGCCTAAAAGGGCCGTCTATTACCTCATAAGATACATAATTAAAACTTTCGCCATTTTGTGCTGTGATGTGTACATATTACTGATTGATTGGATATTGCTTAACGTCTCATCGTTGTGCAACTTGACTAATCGAGACGAAGGGAGTGACGTAAATATGAATATATGTATAATAAGACGCGTTTTTGGAGTTTTTTTTTTGCGTTTCTGACGCGTTTTTTGGAAAAAGGGGCCCTTTTTTATCCGGTGAGGTACACACTTGAAAATGGTGTCTAACGCACCAGGATGATGTCTAGAGTTCAAAAATATATAACAACATTACTATGAGAGGACCCTCACACGCAAAACCGCTACAAAAATACCCAAAAATAGCCCAGAGATCGCCATTAGTTTCAGGGAGAAAAACTACCCTAATCACGGGCCAAACCACGAGTAGGTTGCGAGTTGGCAATTGATGGCTAACCAACAGAGACGAAAAGTCCGTGCTGAACAGATCCAGCCACGGGAGACTCGAGGTAATACGAATCATGCTCAAACCAAGCACTCACATTTGTACACGAATGTGAGACATAAATTATGCGAAATAAGCTGCAACCCTCCAGACAACTCTTGCTGTATGTCTAGGCTCTATCTTACTCTGATTACAATTATAAGCACTTGCCAAACATCAAACGTGCCGTCCGACACGGCGTAACAGAGAGAGCACAACACAACGAACTCTTCCCAGTCAAGCAAGAGAGAATAACGACCAATGAAAACCATTCTGTCTGGACAGAACAGACGACAATTTCCTGAAGTTAATGCAAGGAAACCATCGCAAAAACATTTGGATTCCTTTAAAACACATCCAACAGTGACAGAGGCAAACTCTTAGTACTGTGAACGCTGAACATGGACCGACCGCAGAGCGGCGACCAAACACGTCCACCTCGGACAAGAACAACAGGCTAACTGTAGCATCTGCTGCCTGCTTGAGTGAATTATTGACAAAGCTTCATGGGTTGGGGGGGGGGGGACTCGTTGCGCGCGCCGATCCTTTGTTGTCTGACCTTGGAGCTCTGCAGTCGGCACGTGTACGCTACAGACCGTTACAAAACATCGATTGCAACATTATTCAAATTTATTACACTCTATTTAGAGCAATGTTAATCGGATCGGGCAAAAATAATAATAATTACGAATTAGAGCAAATTTCAAAACAACCGAATTGTTTATTATTTATTTATTGGTTCACTCAAATACAGCATTGCTGCAATTTTAAATTTGTGTTTTAGGATATAATATTCAATTCAATTCAATTTCAAATGCAGTTTTTTCTTGATCAACAATAATACAGATTGTTTGCTCACTTGCATACTTGGTACAATTGCCGTACAAGTCTTGAAATACGCTTAGAGGCAAAGTTCTTAACAATCTTTATGGTAATACAAATAATTTAATAAATAGTAGGATAACAATATCACACTTAATTAGAAATAAAGACAATATTAAATAAGATTAATATTAGTAGTTTAAGGGCACTTCAACGGCAAAGTTTATTCGCGCCTCCAAGATATTTAGTTGACTATGTATGAATTTAAAATACGGTTAATAAGGTTAAATGTGTTTTTCAAATCATTGTCATCAAAAGATTTGCCAAAGTCGATATATTTGTAGACAGCCAAATCGGGAAAAGGTGTACATGCTAAAGTTGGCACATGTAGAAAAGGCCAAATTACCAAATCAAAATCATAATCATAATCAGGAAAACGTGGCCAACGCCAACATAATGATTAGCAAGTCTACAAGCTTCATGTTTTTTTTATCAACTGTCATAGTTTGTCGATCAGATTGCTAAGGTTAAGGGGCCTGCATATCACGTGACTTTTTCAACTCCGGTAATGCCACTCAGCTGTAATGCTCCGCGCCTGTTTCCTAAAGAAAATAGTGCGACCTTATTTGACTGTTTTAGACAACAATTTTCCACTCATGGATTACATTGCAGATTAGTAGCAATCGGCGTTCAAAGTTGTTGAATTTGATAGGCAAACTTTGTGTAGCAAATCCATTCTATTTCATAATGATATCGTTTAATAGTAACGCTACGGAAAACCAGCGAAAATCATCCTTACTGCATCTAGTACGCGACCAGCCGGCGAAGGAGGGGAAGTATACCCTAGAAGTGAAACGACTGAGCGGCAAATTGAAAACACAGGCAATGTGGTACCACAGATAACATTACTATGTTACTGTTACATTACATTACTATGTTATCTGTGGTGGTACGAATCAGATGCTCGCTATCTCAAGCCCGAATCGATGTGTGATTATGTCCGTCCTATTCATTCATAAAACTGATTTGCGAAGGATATCAATAAATACACTACACATTCAATATAGGGATGACGAAACCCGACTTTTTTACGACCCGGGAACCCGTTCACAATACCCGCGGGTTACCCGGGTAATAATACAAAAAAATCGAGTGGGGTGTCTAATTAACCGCGTAAAAACAAGCTCGACAAATAATAATCGTAATAACCTAGATGTGATGTAGGCCTAGTTCTTGAAATTATAAAAATAATGTTATGTACACCTTAGCTATCTATTATTTCACGATCACGTACGTTGCGAAAGCAAGAGGCAATAGTACTATTAGTGGGCTCATAAAGATAACAGAGACGGAAGAACCTAGAGACAGATAATCGCAGCACAGCTGTTTATCATCACTATCAAGGACACATTTACCAACAGTAGTCGCTCGACAGTGCGGGTGGGATGGGGGGGGGAGGTTGTTGATTCATGATTGTGGCGGGATAGAACTACGAAGTGATTGTTAATTGATCCGTTAATGATAGTACCGGTAATCATTTTTAAAATAATAACAAACAGGCAGTAGGCAAAGCCTACAGGAATTCAGGAATCAGGATCACAAGGGCCAAATAACTGTTCTACAATCTACAGTGCGACTGCTATTCTGGATTTAATTTATACAACACGTCCTTTACCCTTCATCAAAAGATAGCGCGGCAGGGGTAGAGCGTAGAGGTCGAGGGGTCAACCGCTTACACTAGGAACAGAAGTCGGCGCCCGGCGGCATCAACAAAGGACATTACCGAAGTGTCATGTTGTAAAGGCACAAATCAAAAGGAAAATACCGCCAAGCACAAAAGATGGCATGATGAATCAATCCACTAAAGGAGCGACTAATTGGATGAGCGAAGCGAAGACTTCAATTTCACTGACCCCCAAAAAATTTAGCTCGGGTGTTTTTTTTTTTTTTTTTTTTTGTCTGTTTGTTAACTCTCTACCAGGCAAACGGCATATCCGATCTTGATGAAAATTTGACAGGACCTTCGAAATCTCTGAACTTAGAGGTGTATTGTTTTTGGGTACAATCGAAGAAATATTTCTCATGAATATCGAACTTTTACGATTTTTTTCGATTTTTAGTGCAATATTTTCGTGGCATTTGGGTCAATTCTGACCAAACGGGTTGGGCTACAACGTTCATATTATACATGGACATTAAGATTATGGTGATGTAGTACCTTTTGAAAGAAAAAGTTGAAAAAGTTAGCCAGAATCCATAGAAATAAAGCTTTTAATATAATTTTTTTGATTTTTTGTGCGATATTTTCGTGCATTTGGGCCAATTCTGACCAAACTGGTGGGGCTACAACGTCATATTATACATGGACATTAAGGTTATGGTGATGTAGTACCTTTTAAAAGAAAAAGTTTAAATAGTTAGCCAAAATCTATAGAAATAAAGCTTTAATATAAGTTTTTTACGGAAAATAATACCAATTGACAGGTAACAAAAGAAACTTGACAACAATCAGCTACAATGCGTAGGCAGCAAAACAAAGAACTTGCAAAAGTAAAGATATCCCATGCAAACTAAACATTTTTAAAAGCTCATCCATCAACGCGGCGGGACTTTAGCGTTTTCCTAGTAGAAACTATTTATTATTTTAACACCATTTGGCTATAATAGAAAATCCCGCATCTCAATTTCAGAAACCGTTTTTTTTTCTCGGGTAATCGGGTATTGGAAACACGAACCCGTACCCTACTTCGTCGGGCAGGTATCGGGTACCCATTTCAATATAAGAAGTTAATAATAAAAATATCAAACAATATTCCAAAAGACCATAAAACTAAAACATTCATTCACAAGACAAAACATAGGTAAATCTTAATATGTACAAAACAGAAAATGAGATTTTACGTAATCGTGGACCCATGATTCTCAAGTGATTTACTATCTTGAAAGATATTTACCATACAAGGAATAAACACATTCTTAAACATAGGAACGGACGGGGCGCACTAACAGGGGCCATCTAGGATTTTGCCGTTGATTTTTTACATATTATGATATAATATGTAATCGTGAATAACAAAAATTACAACATTACTAAGGCTAGGATGTGAAAGATCTAAAAAAATCTGACAAATATTACCTATAACATGACTTTAAAAACTTTTAAATATGACGCAAAAAGTGTCATTATTTAAATAGTGGATATTTGCAGATAATTATACATTAGTTTGTCTTTGAAATATTAATAATAATATTATAGAAATATATATATACATATATTAATAAAAATTTGAAAGCTCAACTTTTCAGGGGAGATTGAATAATTAGCCTTGTATGCCTATCTAAATTTTAAATTATTCATGAACAATTTCACAGTCTACTAGCCGCTAGGTACACCTTCGTTATCTGTTGACAAACAACGTCACAGGTCGTTTACAATAAAATAACACAAAATAAAAAGTTTCCACTTTTGTGGAAATTATAGCACAAAAATAAACAAGTAAAACATGATTCTGGCATTAGACAAAAGGCTAACCATAATAAGTGATTTCCCTAATACTGGAGACCCGTGAGACTTCTCTATTCAGTCCTAAACAATACTTTTTAGAGTTACGTCACGAATACCGCCCGTTTCACAACAAAAACGCGGGAGACCAAATTATCAAACGTTGTAAAGCTAAACTGTGATAAATTGAATAAAAATGTTAACGGTGTTTGTACATGAAGACTTATATACTGTAAATGCTCGTGGCCGTGTTAGCTCAATAACACTTATTCCTTGGCGATTTTCTTGCCAATCTTAATTTTTTCCTTGTCCGCCCTCTTAGTTGCCGCATCTTTCTGACGTTTCTGCTTTTCTTGTTGGGCATTTAATATATACGGTGGATCTTTTATTGGCAACCCCCTTTTGTGGCGTGGATCAACCAACTCGGGTTGTATGCAATTCATGTAAAAAAATTCCACTTGCTTCCTCACGTGGATTTCCCAAAAGTGGTCTTGCTTGAGTATGAAAGTAATTCATGCATTTCATTTTAACACTAGGAAGCTTCACAAACGCTTTTTCAGGCGCGTTGTTGGATGAGCGTAGTTGGTGCATTGAACTGCCATGTGTATGCAGATTTTCTGTTGTCTGTGACAAAATTATTACTTAGTCGAAGAATTTTTTAAACGAAAAAATCGTAGTTAAAAAAAAAAAAAAAATCGTAAAATAGCGATTTTAATGAAAAATAATTTTTCAATGGCGCTCTAAAACGTGGAGTCTCAACCCATCATACTTAGAGCAGTCAGTCAACAAATGATGAACGGATATCAACACATCACACGTGTCGCAAATCGGAGTAATCTTATCTCTGGTAAAAAGGTCGGCATATGTGAGGTGTGTGTGCCCTATTGGTACTCGGGCCAACACAACCTCCTCACGACGAGAAAGTATGGAAGAAGGGGGTCGCATCTTCAGTGAAATACAGGGCATCACACGACGCAGCTTATTATTCTGCAAAGCATTCCAACAATCCTGACCTAATTTCAACATATGGTTCTTGAACCCACTGTGGACATCAGGAACAGGTACGAGGTCAAAAACAGTAGAAGCTTTTTGCGTTGCTGCCTTGGCTGCCAAGTCAGCTTCCTCGTTGCCAGAGATACCTACATGACCAGGGACCCAGCAGAACATGATTTTGTAGCCTCTTGCATGAAGTTTCTCCATGAAGAACTGAATGTCAATTACTAAATGGTGGGTAGAGAACCTATGTTGACATAATGTTGACGTAATTTTGACAAATGTAAAATCCAGTGATTTAGCCGCGGTCGTTTAACCAGTTCCCACCCGAACACTGAAGTTAAACGACATCGGGCGTCGTCACGGGTCGAGTGGGTCGCCGCTCTGCCCTGAAACACACGTATATCGCTGGCTAGAGCAGACTAGGGTTCGTAAGCTTGTGTGACAGCTTCGTTCTCCTTGGCGCCGTCTGCTCGGCAGTCCGGGTTAGTGGAGGAACCTATATGACTGTCAAAAGTTACACCGTCCTTTCGGATGGGACGTAAAGCCATTGGTCCCCTTGGTACTTTCGGTAGGAGTAGGCTATGTGCCGGTACCGGGTTTCCCCTCCTCCCTCCTCTTTTAAATTTGCACTAGTGGGCTACATTGCCTGTTGCAAATAAATAATAAATTAGCGTAGGTGATTTTTACAAATTGAATTTAACCACAGTACTGCTAGTAGTCAAGTTTCAAGACATCACCAGTCCCACCCCATCACGCCTCCATTTGACCGAACCAGTAACTACATAAACGGGTTTTACTGCCGAGCCGCCAAAATTTGCAACTATTCACTATCCGATGAAATACAAGATCTTGCTATGTCTGTTTCAAGAGAGCTATTAACTCAATTTCATTATAATTGCTTAATTAAACTTATCTGATTTTGATATCGTGAATTGTTAAGGTTTTGTTACATTGTCTCTTCTATGTTTGCCTCTTTCATGTATCTATGTTCTATGTCCTATGTTTCTATGATCTATGTTTTACAAGTGCTTTTACTTCTCACAAATTGTGGTTAGAGGTTGGCAAACACCTTGTGCTTGGGCATACCGCCCTTTCCTGCCAATCTCCTTCTAATGAGAGATCTTTGAAATCTCGACCAAAATCGACCTTACCCAAATCTGCTTTGGCACAACATGTCAAGACGGAGGGTCATTCCATTGATTTTGACGGAATGAGGCCTCTTGCCATGGTAAGCCATCTATCCAGTCGAATCGTCAGAGAGGCAGTAGAAATTGAGAAGCGCCCACTCAAACTAAAAAACGAGACGAGGGCAAGCGTTTGGCTCAATTGTGGAGGCCTGCCTTATTAAGAGATTTGTCAAAGAGAGCGTTACAACAACTGATAAAAATAAAATAAATAAAGTGTATTTAGAGTCTACCCACTCAGTTATATAACTGATTTTCAGTGGGGGACTTTGAATCAAAGCGACCAAGCCAACCCTGTAGGCACCCACGCAATCGAAGAAGTGAGCGATAACCAACCAAAGAACGATATTTTTAAGGCTATTCCACCGCGTTTTTCTATTTTCCAAAATATGCTACTAAGTTAAAATATAGTGAATGGCTTGAAACATGGCTATTTTAGAAAATCAAAAATATTTTTCCAAATTTTTCTGATCCGGTACACGGCCAATATAGCCACCTCAAAATAATTTCAAACTTCAATTCGCCAGGGCACACCATTCAACGTAGGGTGTTGTGCTTTTGTGACATTAATTTTTAACTGTATTTCTATGGACTGACTGAGAGAAAACAGATTTATTTAACAATTGTCTTTCCAGCGAATTTTTTCGTTGGCGGTATTTTTTACCGATTTGTACCGCCAAACGAAAAAATTCGCAGGAAAGACAATTGTTAAAATAAATCTGTTTTCTCTCAGTCAGTCCAAAGAAAAACAGTTGAAAATTAATGTCACAAAAGCACAACACATTACATTGAATGGTGTGCCCTGGCGAATTGAAGTTTGAAATTATTTTGAGGTGGCTATATTGGCCGTGTACCGGATCCAGAAAATTTGGAAAAAATATTTTTGATTTTTCCAAATAGCCATGTTTCAAAGCCATTCACTATATTTTGACTTAGTAGCATATTTTGGAAAATAGAAAAACGCGGTGGAATAGCCTTAATAGGAAATATAGCAATCAGTTGTATGGACTGTGCGAACACCGCGAATCAACGCCAGAAACAACAAGGCCGATTCAGAACAACTCTGAATTATTATATGCTTCGTTGCTAGGACGGCTCCATAGTCACCGTGTACAAACTCCTATGACAAGAACTGATGGACTTAAGTCCAAATCAGAAGTTAAAAAACTTCAGACTTCAGCGTGAATCGAACTCTGGACCTTCTGCATTGGAAGCAGATACGCTAACCACAAGAGACCAACGAGCCACACTTGTAAAGTATCTGCAAGGTCTAGACGAACGAGAGACGGTCCGGACGGACCCGACCATCTTCTCTAGAAATAATGAAGAATCGATTTACAAATGAATGAATGAAGTTAGTTACGCGCGAACCCCTGATTCACGAGGTCTCAGGTTCGACTCCCGCCACGAAAGACTCACTGAAATTGTGTCAATGTTTCTTTATCCTCGTTAATGTGAATGCAAGGGGTGAGTCTTGTAAAACACAGCTTCTGTACTTCCTTAGGGTTTCATACGCGCGACCCTTATTCACAGGACTCAGGTTCGACTCCCCCACAGTTTAAAACTCACTGAAATTTTGTCAATGTTTTTCCCTTTATTTCCTCTTTAAGGAATGCAAGGGGGGTTT